>JBAMIE010174497.1:0-14413 GCA_037177295.1 Kaempferia parviflora | reverse complement strand
ATGGCGTGGAGCTGGATGATGGATTTGTCTTCCTCGACGGTGAAGGGGCCGCGCTTGATGTCCGGCCGCAAGTAGTTCGCCCACCGCAGCCTGCAGCTCTTCCCGCACCGAAGCAGGCCTGCCATTACTCAATCCAGCGAAGCTAAAAATCACAACTTTTTTACCGATTTGTCATCAAAATTTGATCTTTGGGGAGAGGAGGAGGAGGAGGTTAGGTAACCTGCGAGCTTAGGGAGGGATCGCCAGCTGCCATGGCCGTTGGCCTTGATGTAGTCGACCAAAATCTGGTCTTCCTCCGGCGTCCACGGGCCCTTCTTCAGCCCCTGGTTGTCGCAGCATGGAGTTCTTCCCATTCCCTGCTCTGATCTCTTCTTCCCTTCAAATACAAACAGCAAAGAAGAAGAAGAAGAGGATGATAGATATTATGAGCCGCTGTGAATTTTCGAGCAATAAATGAACGGGATATTATGAGTCTCTGGGGGCAGGCAGCAGAGCTAAAGAGGAGGGAGGAGGAGGCAAACACGGAAAAAGAAATGGATGAGTAGACAGGAGAAAAAGATATCAGCAGGACTGCTCCCCGATATTGAATTGTAGTCGCGTGGAGAGGAGAGGAGAGTTAATGCGGGGCAATGAAATAGCGGGGGGACTGCTTGCTGAACAGCTGCTGATCAGTCAGTCATGAGATGGAGAGCTGAAGAAGAGTAAATGCGAGGTCTCTTCATTCAACATCGTAGCTCTGGGTCAGTGTCTATATGTTTGATTCTGTGTCAGTCTGGGAGTGGTCAACAAATTGTCTACTTGTTTGTTAAACTTACCAATTAATTCGAGGTGACAATTTTTACACCTTGTATCCGTCCATACGATGGAACCCAACCAAGCCTGAGAGTGAACTTGAATGCGAGACTGGCCATTGCTTCAGAGGACAAACGATCACTCCCCTGGCACAGCCTCCTGAAGTTGCTCAATTGCAGATGCTTTGAAACGGAAGGATTTGCCAATTCAATCACTAGCCGATCGAATCACAGACTCCAATTGAACCATCCAAATCATCAGGTGGATCTTGTTTGCCAGAAGATAAGCAAGCATTCACCCAAATAATGCACAAGACAAGAATACAAAAACACAACAGGTGTTTAATACCTCTGCATCGAATCCTGATTTGTACGCGTCCTATGGACTGAAACCGTGCAACATCAATCCACGGACCATTTATAAGCACAAGTACAAACAACTTAACGCCTTCTCCATAGCCCAGGGTTAGGGACCCTATTTCTGAAGACAAAATAATGACAGTCACGATATATTCAAGTTCAAAACCACATAACTCCCAGAAAATAAAATCAGTAAAAAATGATTATATTCATTTTAGAGGTGAGAGATTCGTATTCAAATTATCTGAAGGAAAATAAATTATGGAATAGACTTTCAATTGATTAGGGAATGGAAAGAATTTTTCCACAAGTGCATGCACAAAAAATATCTGACACTAGTTAATTCAAGAGAGATTCATTATCAAATTTTGAATAGGTGCAAGAGAGATTCATTATTGTAACAAACTTAAAACTAACTTTCATGTTGCGATGATTCACCGTATCATAGGTCATTAAATAGAGTATTAAAGACACGGAGTATTTAATTTGGTCAATAGTTAATTCAGCCCGACAAGCTTGCTTAGCCAGTCAACTACATAGGCATAACCTGTCCCATTAAGCTCAAACACTTGTTCAGATCATTCGATCCGACTGCAGTTTATGAATTGAAGAAATACCAAGGGATGCAAGCAAAAGCACAAGATTGCAGTGAGCATTTTACCAAAAAAAAGGTATCTATTATATAATTGATGTTTACCTAAAAGTGCCACACTTGACTCTCGAGCAAGCTCTGGCTGTTCTCTCTTATTGACAAGGAGCTTTGCAAGCACACCCAACAAACTCCAACCATCCCTCATGCGTTAGCGTGAGGGATAACGCGCGAGGGATTTTTTTTTTTTTTTTCATTGTCATTTGCGCTAGTAAACAGAAACGAATTATCCATGTCTCAAAAACTTGTGCCTCTCTGCGGAGGTAAACATCCCTTCTAATTATTGATCAGACTCAATTGTTTAAGCAATAAAGATAGCAGGGCACTGTCACATGCGTAGTGTATATATAAGTAAGTCAAACTTCAATCATCCTAAAGTTCATGAATGAGAACAGGAAGTTCTAAGGTGATAACTGACAAAATTCATAATCAAAAGTTAGGAATACGTAAGTATGTGTCATGCAGACAAAAATAAATTCAACAGTAGATGCATGATCTTAAGATGCTTAATTCATATATATATGCGCTAAGCTCTTCTTCATGCTGACATAGATCAAACAGATCTCATACCAATAGAGAAAAAATAAAACACAAGAAAGTCAATTATTGCTTGTACATATTTTAAAGAACATAGTACAATATCATAATCAAGTGCCACCTAAGAAGGGTTATTTAACAACTAGGGCAGCTCTTCCTTATCAAGACCATTACATTAAAAAGTAGGCAGTGGCTTGGACTCACAAGAAAAGAAAGCTTAAAATAAGAAAACTGAAGGCCTACATCACGAGGGGTTCATCCTCTCGAGACTTTAGGCAATCCCTGCAATTAGACTACGTTATAATCCCACAGAAAAAAAAATAAAGGAATCAAATGTCCCTTTCTCTAACAAATTATGATCCTACAAACGAGATTTAAGTCAATTTTACTTTCTTATAAATATAGACAGAAATGAAGGAAAGAATTGCCCCATTATTAAAAAATCATAATGTCCTGTCTCTACGACCCAATATGATACTCACGATACTCACAACCAATACTATCGAATGTGAATCTCAAGGCTTTCATCCGAGACACCAAGAGCATCGCCGCAAAGGAAAATCGTAAGAAAACTCCAAACAACTGAAGGAGATGGATTTGTCCTTTTCATTACTTTCCTTTTTTTCCTCTTTCTTTCTCATCACCAATTATTCGATCTTATAGCCTCCTGCATTCCCTCCACCTTCTTTCCTTTCCTTTCCCTCCTCTGCCTCTCCCTTCCCTCATCTGATGTAATCACAACATTAAAATCATGCTAAAAACTCAACCACGGAGACCTCCTTGGTCTGAGCTGTGCTTCAGTTCGACCATTTCCTATAGCTCTGTATCAGACTCTGCAAAGATGTCAAATACCAAGCGATCATAAGAATGCAAACGTAAGAACTCAAGCAGGAATATGAGTCTGATATAATGATAAGATTTAACAAAGACGCAGAGTCATGTCGATGACGCTGGATTGCTGAATTTTATTATGATCACTGCATCACTAGTAATGACAAATGTAAATAAGAGAATCTACAACCAACAATGTCAACACCGACTGTGTAGGACAAAGCATTGATTTCTATAATTTTACCTCTTTCTGCTTGTTTGAATTTCAAGGAGGCATGCATAGATGAAGCATTTCTAAGGGCACCATATGGGTTTTTAATTTTTAGTCAGCTGGACAGCTGCACAAAGATAATATTTAAGTCACTCTTGGAGAAGGCCCCATATTAATAGTTTCCCATCCTACCTGACTTTATTTCAACCTTGGTGGCTTGCTCTAGTTCCCTCCCTACCTCCTCCTTCCTCTTCAGCCTTCCCTCGCCATGAGGTTGCAAGACCATTCTTGGTCGTGCCTGGTCTCTTTTCTCCTGCTATTGCTTGCTGCTGGACAGCTCAATGTTCTGGGACATGCGAGGACCATCAACAGAGAAGTAGAGAGATGGAAGAGCAAGTACTCAGCACCTCCCATGGGTTATTTCTCCAACAGATCTCCTCCCATAAAGCAAGATGAGCACGACGACTTCAGCCCAATTTATGGAGTTTCCAAGAGATTTGTGCCTCAGGGTCCAAATCCACTGCACAACTGATCAGATTGTCCCAGAAAGATACAATTTTGTTGCAGTCCTTGCAGTCAAAGTTTTCAGCCCAATAATATCTCACATGGTTATTGTAAGAGATGTGTACAATCACACAGAGTAGTACTGCTCCATAAAAAATCGATATGTAGATCTATGTATTCTAATGTCAGCATAAAGAAGATGGGTAAGCTTTTCTTCTCTTCAATTTTTCTCTTCCCAAATAGAATAAATCAAAAGCAGATTAAAACAAATGAAGGTTCTGCCTTTTTTTTTTGCTTAACCTAAGCATGATAATTGAATATGACAATTTCTGATGACGGACATGTAGCCAAATCTCATTTTACTTCAAGCTGAGTGGTTTTTTAAAGTGCCAGGAAGCATTGCGTAACCATGGAAAAGACTAGGCTCTATAAGTATAGGAAAAGAACAAAGACAACAGTTATGGATCCCGTGTTAAGTTACTGTAAACTATTCTCTTTAATTGGAGGTCCCATTACATAGCATGTATATCACAGTAATATTGGATTACCTATACTAAATAAGTTGTCTTACTGATTCAGTTTATCTTCACCTTACAATGACTAATATCTTGGTCATTCTATCATCCATTAACTAGATAGGAACCAGAGAGAACTCCATGATACCAGAAGGTGTTCTCTTTTCAGGAATTGATGGATAGATAACCTCGTTCCAATATCAAAATTAAGGTTGAGATCCATTTCCAAGTCAGCTTTCAGTTAAGTTTGAGATCCGCATACTATAGAAAATGTTGGGCAGAACCATAAAGAATTTGAACTTTGACGAGTATCAAAGAACAGTCAACTTGAGGTGGAGTAACTTTCATATCTATTAATGGAGAACCCCATATTTCAATGAGCAATGAATGATGGAGCAATTCATTTAAATGCAATGATTGTACTGCTCAAAATGAACCTACACTGTGATTATACTTGAACCAGATGCACGCAGTTGCGACATGCAACCAAGTCAAATAGTTAATTCAACAAGCATTCTTACGAATCATTCCAGTAAGAAACCTACGGCTACTTCATAACAATCTCATAGCATCAGGTCAATCAAACATTTGAAAACTATAGAAACAACTGAATGGTAATATTCCTCCTTCAAGATCTGATCTATTCCTACACAACCTAAACTTATCTTCGAACATGGGGCGATCGTCAAGGCAAGGTCGGCAGTTTGACGCCGATCTACGAGTGTAGAGATTCTTGGTTAGGGCTACGATGCCCATCCCACTGAAGAGAGCTCCGCGGCGATCGAACAGGCGAATGCTATGACGGTAAGAGGAAATGGTGTAGGAGGAGCAACGGAAAGAGGAAAAAAGTGATTCGGATTTAAATGGGTTTTGTTGGGCTCGAAGAGGGCTTAAGAACCAGTAGAGTTCAGCTCTTGAATTGTACTAGGCCCAACTGTTTGCCCGATCCGTATCCGGATGCGCATCCGGCATGACCTGACCCATTTGATACCTTTACATTTGATTCAGTAAGTTCGTTGAATCAAACAAACAAGTCGAAAAAGCCGAATAATTATCAATCCAATAGTGCCTCCCCAACTACTAGAACCATTAGAATCGACCTTACGATATGTGAAAACTTTTATGAACATCAAAGAATCAAACTATTATGACGATAAGAGAAAGAAGACAAGAACAGTCCGTCTCCTGACTTGTTACGAAGACACACTCCATGGCTGAAGTTATGGTGGCCCTTCTATGCATCTGAAGGGTCCCCCCGCCTCCAGCTGCCGCGGGCCCCTTCTCTCAAGCAAGGCATCGCGGCGCGATTCGATCAGATCGGATGGCCGTCGTCGACGGTGGACGTGGAGGAGGGGCGGATCAGACGTCGGAGAAAGGGTCGTCATCGCGGAGGAGGAGGTCGTACGGCGCCCAGAGATCGTCGAGCGGGCACGGGCGGGCGGCGTCGAGGCGGAGCCACGGCTTGCCCTTTCCGCTCCAGTGGAGGAGGCTCACCGGCCCCGAGTGTAGATCTCGGCATAGACCCTCCTTGTTGTCACCGCCGAGGCCGTGCTGATTCCACCGGTGGTCCACTCCCTTGACCTCGCCGGCGAAGACGAGGAGAAACGGCGGAAGGGAACCGAGTTCGTAGATCCGGGCCTCGCGCTTCTGGACTTCCATCCAAGACTCGAGCTTACGGGTGTACCCTCCGGCGCGCCAGCGGTCGAGGTCGACGACCATGACCCCGGTATTGAAGTAGCAGGGCGGGCGCCGGCGGCCAGTGAGGGCGAGGGGGAGTGCCGGATCGGACCAGAAGCGGTCGGTGAAGTAAGTGGTGAAGTTGGCGTGGCAGTACTCGGGGGCGGCTAGGACCTGGTAAGGGGCGAGGTCGGTGGCCCAAAGGCGGGCGACGTCGTCGACGACGAGGAGGTCGGAGTCGAAGTAGATGACGCGGCGCACGGAGCGGGGGAGGATATCGGCGAGGTAGATGCGCGCGTAGTTGAGTGGCTGGTCGAGGGCGCGGCGGACGGAGGAGGAGATGCGGCCGTGAACGAGGTCGGGATCGAAGCGGTGGACTTCGAAAGTGAGGGAGGGGAAGACGGCGGCCACGACGGGACGGAAGCGGCGTGGTCGGGTGGCCAGGAAGTGGAAGGCGATGGATTCGGGGCAGGAGGAGTGGCGTAAAACAGAGAGGACACCAGCTACGGAGCCGCGGAGGTAGGCGGCGTCGAGGGTCATGGCGATGTGGATGGTCGGAGAGGAGACGCAGCCTGGTCCGTTGCGGAAGGCCGGGGCCTCACGGAAGCGGGGGAGTTCAGCGGCAGTCAGCAATGACCACCCGGAGGCGGCGATCAGGAGGAGCGCCGCCGCGAGGAAGGCGGAGTGAGACATTCGCGGCGAAGGGAGCCAGCAAGATAGGGTGGATCGGGAGAATAATTGCGAGGATTTGAAGCGTCGCGGTGGCCACTGCCACCAAACGTAGATTATTTATTTATTTATTAGGTTTAGTAAAATACTAAATCTTCACTAAAAAATAGTTTTCTTTACTTTTTTTTTATCGTTTTAATATTAGATTTAGTATTTTTTTAAAAAAAATTATTTTCCGTTCCATAGTTAATTCTTGGCAGGTGCATCCAATTATGTTTTTTTTTTTTAATTATTAAAATACAATTTCCTGTTAATTTTTTCTTTGTAAAATGATTTCCTGAGAAATATTTGAACCGGGCCAAATACCATGACTTGTTGGAACGTGCTTCAGCGCTGACACAATCATGGCGTTCGCCACTGGGAACAGCACCTGCGCTACCGACTCATCATACTCCCTTCTACTCCCATCCAATGATCGAACACCTCGCGAGCATGATGCGACGGCCATCTCTCCTCCTCTTCCTCCTCGTCTCATCCGCCCCTTTCTGCTTCGCCGGCGACGCCGGCCGCTACCCGAAGTTGCCGTGCGAGGCCCCGGTCTACAACTCCTTCGCCTTCTGTGATACCTCCCTCCCCATCGCCATCCGCGCCCGCGCCCTAGTTTCCTTGCTTACCCTCCCGGAGAAGATCCAGCAGCTCTCCAACACCGCCGCTGCCGTCCCCCGCCTCGGCTTCCCGGCCTTCGAATGGTGGTCCGAGTCCCTCCACGGGATCGCCTCCAACGGGCCCGGCGTCGCCTTCGATGGCTCCGTCCGCGCCGCCACCGAGTTCCCCCAGGTCATCCTCTCTGCCGCGGCCTTTAACAGGACGCTTTGGGGTGCCATGGCCCGCGCCATCGCCGTGGAGGCCCGGGCCATGTACAACGTCGGCCAGGCCGGCCTCACCTACTGGGCTCCCAACATCAACATCTTCCGGGATCCGCGGTGGGGTCGCGGCCAGGAAACCCCCGGCGAGGACCCACTGCTGGTGGCCGAGTTCGCCGTCGAGTACGTGAAGGGGCTTCAAGGGGAGTATGACACTGGTAACGCAGATGGTAGCTCGCTGATGCTCTCGGCTTGCTGCAAGCACTACACTGCCTATGATTTGGACAGATGGGACAATTACACTCGCTACATCTTCAATGCTCAGGTTTGTACACCTTCTGCCTGAGCATCAAACATAGCTTAAAAGCTTATTCGTTGCAGTGCAAATTAAATTGTCAAAAACAATCTTAACAACTTAGCCAGAATTACTTTGCCTCTATGAGATGATAAGCTATGATCATTGTCCAACATCTGAAAAATTATATGAATTGCACAAATCTTTGAATGTGTGTGTGTGTGTGTGTGTTCTGGCAAATAAGCAGTAGGCTTGATTTGAATCTTGGACCTTGTGAAGATTGATCTTTTCCTTAAGGTTTTCAGACTATAGTAATGAATCAAATGTTCAACAGTGTTTAGTTAATGCCTGAGCTTCTGGGACTATCATGATTAATCAATCCTTCGACACAGTTAAACTAACACCTTAGCCTTTTGGAGTATTGTAATTGTTCAAAGCTTTGAGATAGTTTAGTTGATGATCAGCTTTCTATCTTCTTTGACAAGACTGCAATTTTACTTTTATACTCTATGTTACCAGGTTAACGAACAGGACATGGAAGACACATACCAGCCTCCATTTGAGAGTTGTGTAAAAGAAGGCCATGCAAGTTGTCTCATGTGTGCCTACAATCAGGTCAATGGTGTGCCTGCTTGTGCTCGGGCCGATCTTTTAGACAAAGCACGTAAAGATTGGGGATTCAAGGGGTATCTTATGTTTTTGCTTCTTGGTGTCATTACTTGGAACCCCAAATTGAAAAGCATGCTCTGCCATAACATGTTTAGAGCTGTGTGATGTATCTACTGAGATGTTAAATGCAATTTTGTAGGTATGTTACATCTGATTGTGATGCTGTTGCAATAATTTATGAGGATCAAAAGTATACTTCTTCTCCTGAAGATTCAATTGCTGATGTTCTTAAAGCAGGTTAGAACTGAAACTAGAAATGCTCAACATGTGATTGCTTTCCCCTAAAAGCATTGTACAATACTTCCATATCATGCACTATTGATATGCCTGTTGAAAAGGAATGGACATAAACTGTGGAACATATCTTCCTCGGCACACCGAATCTGCAATAAGGTCAGGGAAGGTCCAAGAAGAAGACATTGATAGGGCACTACTTAATCTCTTCTCTGTCCAGCTTAGGCTAGGGATATTTGATGGCAAAGATGCAAAAAAACGATATGGACATCTTGGACCTGATAATCTTTGCACCAAGGAACACAGGGATCTAGCTCTTGAAGGAGTAAGACAAGGAATTGTCCTTCTGAAGAATGCTAAAGATTTTCTACCACTAGGAAAGCATGAGGTGAATTCTGTTGCAATAATAGGTCCTGGTGCTAGTGATACAACTGTATATGGTGGTGATTACACAGGTACAAGTTGATCTGAGATCATGTGCAATTCTTTTGCACCGTAGGTGAATTTTTAATATTCTCACAACTTTTTATAGGCGTACCATGCAATCCAACAAGCATCTTGGAAGGGATCAGGTCTTATGCACCTAGAGCCACATTTGCTGCCGGTTGCATTGATGTGCCCTGTCAAACAATGGATGGATTCGATGAAGCTTTTGCTATTGCAAAGAATGCTGAAATTGTTGTTGTGGTAGCTGGACTGAACCTAACAGAAGAAACAGAAGATCTTGATCGCAACAGCCTTTTGCTTCCTGGCAAACAGATGGAACTTATCAGGGCAATTGCCAATATCAGTAAGAAACCATTGATATTAGTCCTAACTGGTGGAGGACCTATCGATGTTTCATTTGCAAAAGAAGATCCATTGGTTTCTAGTATTCTTTGGCTTGGATACCCAGGTGAAGTCGGCGGCCAAGCACTTGCAGATGTTCTATTTGGTGATGTCAATCCAGGTATGTTGTTTTAAACATTTGATTGGATTAGCATAGTCTAAATCCATTATGAGAAGAAAAAAATTATAATTGTGTTAAATTGACATGGAAGGTTTTTTTTACCTGAGCCTCACTTTGATTCAATGTTAAATTGAGGTAGAACTTATTCTATCCACTATCCCAAAATTACTATTCATTTAGGGGCTTATTCCATGTTAAATTGGTAAAAGGTATTCTCGCTTAACCATGATAAAATCTTCAACAAACAAACTTGAATAAGTTTTATAAGAAAAATGAACAGCAAAAACACGGCCAAGCTTGGATCAGCCTGCTGCCTAATTATACAAATCTTACTGTGCCTAGAAGAAAAATGAGGTGGGAACTGTATTGACCTGATGAGATATTGTACCATATTAATATCTTGTCCTAATGTCTAATTTGTTTTAAAATGCCTGATTGTAGTTGAATAACCATTCCAGTTCATGGAAATGGTAGAGTTTTACAAGTGATGGCTAATGAAATCTTTCTGCGTCAGGTGGCAGACTGCCTGTGATGTGGTATCCAGAATCCTTCACTCGCATCCCTATGACTGATATGAACATGAGAGCTGATCCTTCAAGAGACTACCCTGGGCGAACATATCGATTCTACACTGGAAAGCAAGTTTACGACTTCGGATATGGTTTGAGTTATTCAAAGTACTCATACAAGTTTCTATCTGTGCCTGAAAAGATTACAGCGTCACAATCATCTGCTAAGGATCACATAAATCCAAAGCCACCACACTTTGTTGCAACTAAGGTGGTCTCAACTTGTGAAGATATGAAATTTCATGTGAAGATATCGGCCTTTAATAATGGCCATATTGAAGGAAGTCATACTGTTCTATTGTTTTATCGACCCAGAACAAGCATCAAAGGAGCCCCACACAAACAATTAATTGGATTTGAGCGCGCACATATAAAAGCTAACGAAGCTGCAGAAGTGGATATTCTAGTTGATCCTTGCAAACATTTTAGCTTCGCAGATGAACATGGGCGACGCATTCTACCACTGGGAACTCATGTTTTGATGCTGGAAGATTTGGAGCGTGAATTGGTGATTGAAACTGAAGAGTTTTCAGTGCAAAACAAGAAGATTGAGGACAAGGTTGATGATAAGAAGCAGTATGAGAAATCTCATGAAGAGCTTTGAGTTCATTAGCTATTGTTAGATTTCAATAATGTTTCAGAAACAAAGCTGTGTAGTTGACACTGCATCAGTTGGGATCTACAAACTGTTATGTAGATTAGCCAGCAAGGGTAGTTTCTTGGTACTGTTAATTAGTTAATGAATCCCTAACACTGTCTCTTAGTTGTTGAGGTACTTAAAGCTTTGCAGAATGCTGAGTTGAATAATAGATTGCAAATGTGGAAGTTCAATCAGCCTTCAACAAAATGTTAACTCGGATGGTAGAGGCATCAATAGTCCTTCATCTCAAGGTGCTGCTTCTCCATCTCTGAATTTAGCTACCGTGTCTGCATCTCAATCTTGAGTTAGTTAATCTTAGATGATGCCGATAGAATTTTTCCATTGGAGATCATTTTGACTTTCGATGAGCATTTTTGATCCTCGAAGTAGCCGATCGGCTTTTGCCCATCTGGATTTTTTTATTGGGATTTTTCTTTGCTAATTTGGTTCTGATGGAGAATTGGGCCCTTGGACCCATCAAATCGGATTGCGGAACAGCTGATTGAAGTCGATTGGATTTATCGAGCCTTCTAAGTGCTAATTGCATTGGCGATTGATGCTGAGCTGCTAATTGGAATGGATTGAAATTGCTGATCGGATTTAAAATATTCTTTTCCCATCGGATTTTACCCCTGAGCTCCTTGAATATTGTCAATTTTGACTTCTGCCATTCCGACTTTGATTGGAACTAGTTCCACTGAGCTTGCTGATTGAAACTTTCCCGTTTGGAAATGTTGGACTGAAAAAATTGCCGAGTGCCAATGGAACTCATTGGCAATGGAAATGTGTCTATTCGCAGCCGATCAGATGTCAATATTACTGTTTGGATGGAAATTTGGTCATTTGAGGTTGCTTATACGAATTTTGAATTGAGTCAGCTAGGATCTTCCCACTATGTTCTTGAAGGAGATCCTCAAAAGGGAGACTCAATTCCTGAAATATACAAATTATTTAAAATGTGGACAATAATATGGTTCTTTGTGACTATGCGAAATTTGTGTGTGTTTCGCATTTACAGAAAACGAAACATAATAAATTTCGCATTCTGCGAATGCGAAGACTTTGCAAATTCAAATTTCACATGAAAATGTTTAAAAAAAATTTACCTTATTTTTGTTTTAAAAATCTTTAACATTTATAGAATGCGAAATCACAGCTTTTGCATTTTATAAGTGCGAAACCAAAGCTTTCGCATTTTAAGAATGCGAATGTAATTGTATTTAAATCAGGCGCCTGATATCTTTATCAGGCGCCTGATCAATGAATTCCGAATTCACAGAAAGATTGGGCGAGTCGAAAAGCTTCACCAGGCGACTGGAAGCTTTCTCATTCTATAAATGCGAAACTAAATCATTCGCACTCTGTAAATGCGAAACTAAATCATTCGCATTCTCTAAATGCGAAAATAAAGCTTTCGCATTTACTAGATGCGAATGTAGTAAAATAAACCTTTGACTGATCTTGCCTTCTATAAATTTTCCATGACTACCAACTTGTCAAAGGCATATTCATGGCTGATCTTTTTTCCATAAATTTTACAGAGATAATGGTGAATGATTGTGGATATATTATTAATTCTTAGCCCATGGAGACTGATGATTTATTAGAGATTTTACAGAAGTAGATCTCAATGTCCAAAATCGAACATGTGGATTTGGATTTTTAGCTTTGAAAACTACTAGCTAATCATATTTCTAGTAACGAACATGAGTCAGAAGAAAGAAAACACCTCTATCGACATCTTTGATAATTGGCCACAATATTTAGTAATTTTTGAGAAGATAAGCTTATTTTGTTTGTCTTCTTTGCAAAATTCTGTCACTTGTATAGTTATATACACAAACTATGAACAATTACTCTTGGTACTTACTTTTTTCTATTCTCATTGATATAAGCACAAGTCAAAAATTATCCTACAAAAATGCATGTTAGCCATTCGTTCCAAGTTTGGGTACTAAAACAAGTTGGACCTTCAGATGAGATTGTGAAACAAGAACATCCATTTGCAAAACCTGCCTTGAGTTTTTTGTTGTACAATACTGTCAAGTCACTTTCCATACTTTGCTATATGCTATGTCAATATTGAGGAATGATTATGTAAACTGCTACTTTACAACTCTTATCAAAGCACACCAACAAATTCTGCACAACAAAAAGGAGCAACCGATCCAAACAGCGCTTTTCAGTGAGCCAAGCATCCATCACTTATGAAGAAACCATATTAAAAAAGCCCCAAAGCCTCCAGCTTATCGTGCCAAATTATGAAGAAAATCAGAAACTGCAACCTGCATAATCTTCAAGCATATATCCAATCTTCAGGAATGAACTTGTGGCACGCAATCCTACAGAACTTGACCTTACACCATAAAATACAGCCACATCCAATCTGCACACCACAATATCCAGCAGAAACATAATATCCACAAAAATACCCAAATGTGCCAAATATATCCAAATCAGCAATTCTGTGCACCAATCCTCTAGCAACATAATAATGCCAAAGCTGGTTAATAGCTTCTGTAAAAATCCCATCACGAGTCTCGTTTTCAAAACCAGATATATCACCATGCCAAATCCATGCAAATCAGTTAAGATCCACCCAGATACCATCCCATCGTGCTCGTCCATTCCAGCACAAACCTGCTTGAAATGTGCAGCAATAAGCCCCACCTACTTCTGCACAATCTGCACAAATCACCTCATTCTTACTACCACAAATCAACAACCACATAAATCCATGCCAGAAAACCAGCCTTTATAAACTCCAAACTGCCTCGACAGTAAATTGCAGTGCCAGTTATGAACCAGACAAACGAGCATAGTATATAACTTCACCAAGAGCTCCACAACCAAAAGCACATGTTTCAGAAATTCCAATATACCAAATTAGATAACTGTACCATCATATAACTCAGAGCCAAACTAAAAATTAAACAAGAACTCCCTGCAAGCAAACTCCATATCTGCACAAACTATGTGCCACAGTTTTGAAACCTGCCGAACCAACAACTGACACAGCATCTCCATATACTTTCCACAACAAAACCTGCCGAAAACATCATATGGTCCAGAATCTTCAAAAACTTTCAGCAACAGACCAGAACTTGAATACCCAATAAATCTCCCAACTTTCTGATAATTCAGCATAAATTTCAAATACAATATTTTCCAAAAAATCTGTTGTAACCATTTGATATAGTGCAAGTTCCAGCCACAGCCATATTTAAAACCCCAGCCACATCCCAGAGCAGAACCTCCATCATTCACAATCACCATTGACATAAAATACAGAAAACCAGGAATCCCAATTACCCACGTCATAAAATTGTAGATCTGCAGGTTATTAACACTATATTCCTCACATATAGCAAATATCACATATAGCAAATATCACATATACACTATTGTCTAAATCAGATATCACATACAATCACAGATAGCATAGATCAC
>JBAMIE010174482.1:0-27168 GCA_037177295.1 Kaempferia parviflora | reverse complement strand
ACACAGTTGTAGCAGCTATGAAATCATAGCTGCTACAATTGTGTAGTAAAGTTCTGGGAACATAACGTTTGACTTGGATATCATAATGAGACGTTCTTTTTTAATCAAAGCTCGTCCAGAGATCTTAATTAAAAAAAAAAAATCTCATTCTAATATCCAAGTTAAAAGTTATAGTCTTTGAAAGTTTGATACACAGTTGTAGCAGCTACAGATTTTGTAATAGTTGTGGCAGCTACACAACCGTAGCTATTACAACATGAAAAATATTGTAGTTGTAGGCAGCTACGAACCCGTAGCTGCTACAATATGAAAAATAATTATAGTTGTAGCAGCTACAAAATCGTAGCTATTATAATTGTATAGGAGGTAATGCATGTGTCAGAAGAAAGACGATGCATGCATAATATATTAGAGGGACAGATTGTGATTTCTTTAATTTTAACGGGGCATTGCTATGGTAAAAAATTATCAAAAAAAAAGTGATGGCATTGCTACAGTGAAATCGAGCACCCGTGGAATCGTTAGGCAGGATATCAAATATATATATATATATATATAGACACACACATCAAGTTTTTTTTAAATTTCTTCTCTCCAATGCATATAACCTCTCTTCTCTCCTGCATGCAAGTAATAAAAAATGACCTTGATGCTAATTTTTAAAAATCAACATCGAGCTACCAAGGTGCTAATTTTTAAAAATCAACATCGAGCTACCAAGGTGCTAATTTTTAACATCATCAATCGGGGTACAAACTACCAAGTTGCTAGTTTTTAAAAATAAGCATCAAGGTCAATTTTTGTTGGTGGCAAAAGGCGAATCGCTCGCCTCCAGCGCGGTGAGCGCCTCCGCCAACCTGTCTCAGGACGAACACGAAGGAGGTAAATCACGGGGCTACTAACCCATACACAAGAGAGAGAAAAGAGGAAAGAGAAGAGAGGTTCTTGGCTTTTTGCATAGAGGAAAAAAAATTTAAAAAAAAAAAAAACTTGATACGGTAGGTGTCACCTCTCAATCGCGCAGCAAATGGTACACAGTATATCAGGATTGTATATATATAGAGAGATGTTATCTTGTACACCCTGATTGTGCACGACACATGGGTGACTGAGTGCGATTTTGGACGTCAATATCACTTCCCGGCGCCCCAAGTCAATTTTAAAGACTCAGGGCGCCCGGAAGTCATACAAGCATTCGAAATCGCACCCAATCATCCACATTCACGTATAATCAGGGTGTGCAGGCTAATATTTTCATATATATTCATGACGGATGGGGACGTTTGACGTGACAGTAGGGGTGGCCCCCACTGTTACCCCCCACCTCAGTCGTACAGCAGAGGTGCGGAATGGGGGAGCTTAGCAAAACGTTGAATATATATATATACCTCTTGATCTTGTGTGAAAGCTCTAATTAGGGTCTGTGTTCTCGCGGGCATAGTTGAGGTGGTAAGTGGATGGAGATTTGTCACTTGAGGTCGAGATGTCGAACCTCGGGATTGATGGGGTGTAAATTCCTAGCGAAGATCCTCTTGTCCACAAAGAGTGGACCAGGGGATGGTCCACTAGTAATTACAGTCGGATCGTAATCGCAATCCGTTCATAATTGGTTGCAATCCCTCCTAGGGTTCACCGTCCCCCTTAGGTTATAGTTTGGATCGGGGTGAGCGTCTCGAGGTCGCCCGGAGGCCACTATCAGTGGGCAGGTGGTCGGGCTGCCTGGGGCCGAGCAGGGGGCGGCCTTCGGCCGTCCGACCTGATCCAAACTATAACCTAAGGGGAAAGGTGAATCCTAGAAGGGATCGGAACCAATTACGATTAGATCGACATTACAATTCGGCCATAATCGCTAGTGGACCATCTCCTTGTCCAATTTTTTTGGACCAGAGGATCGTCTACTAAATTCCTACCTCCCATATAATTCACCTTTACATCTACTTGCCATCTCTGCTGGTCCAGGAGCGGACTAGCCAAGCACTGAGACGAGCACCTGTTGCCACTCTAATCAGCGTATATGATTAAGGAAACAGAGGGCAGGACAGATGCCTTATCCATGTCCCTGCTCGGCCCTCGCGGGGATGGCCGACCTCATGTGCTTCGCCGTGCTCACGGGCCTCCTGCGTGTGCTCACACTTGTACGCATATTCCCTTGGCGTTTTTCTTCCAGGCCGGTCCAAAGAAGCCTAACAGTGACAGCCAAACCTTCCATGAGCGCGAGTGTGCAATCCTCCCATGGGATCTACTTGTCCTGATATGGAAAACCCTGCCATGGGAAGCTTAATTAAATATAGATTTGATTAGACTTCTCGAGAAAAAATACACTGTGGAATTCTCCAGAAAAAGCTAAGCTTTTGCACGGAATTGTTACTTTTCGATACGAGTGCGAGGAGATACCGCCATTGTTGCACTTCCAGATCAGCATGCTGTTTGTTCATTATTTATTTTGGCGAAAAAAAAAAGATTCAGGTGCTGCAGTCTCCACCTTCGGGACTTGCACTATAAAGTAGAACTCCAGCTCTCTCATTCTATTCAACCAAATTACACTTCCCATTGGCGGTAGACAACAATTCTGCTTTTGATTGATTTGTCCTCTTTGTTTACAGAAGAGAAGAAGACCCGAAGTCATCTGATACTATGAGAGTGAGGACTGACAACTTGAACGTGAAAGCAGTAGCTTAGTTTTCATCTTCAGCATTGAATCGTTCATGCTTTATTTTGCAGATCTTGAGTTGGGTTCAAAATAAGTTTCGTGGGGGGAAGGAGGAGAAGAGATTTGGTGGGCCTCATTGTGAGTGTTGTTTTTCTTTTTTTAATCTTTTGTGTAAGTTCTCAAATTTATAGAACATCCATGCAACTTAATTTCAGCAACATGCATGTTTGAACTAATTAAATCTCTGTTATGCTCTGTAGGTTCTTCACCTGATGATCCAAAGGAAGAATTTAAAGACTGGCCACAATCACTACTAGCAATAGGAACATTTGGGAACAATGAAGAAATCAAAGAAGATTCTCAAGACGTATCTGATTTCAGCGTTGAAGAATTCAACCAGTTGCAGAAAGAGCTAAAGAAGTTGCTCTCACTCAAGTCAAAATCCAGCAGCAGAAATGGATCAGAGATCATGGAAGATGACATAGTAAATACGCCATTAAATAGGTTTCTGAATTTCCCATCGAGATCGGCAGTTGATAGGACATTGAGCAGGAATCTAGAGAGCTTGGCGAGCGACAGCAATGGCGATCTCTCCCCAAATACCAAGATCATGCTGATTAGCAAAGTGAAAGATATGTTGCTGGGGAATCCTAATGCAATCAAGAAGAAATCCATCTCCTTCATCATCAAGAAGATGTTTGTCTGCAGCAGTGGCTTTGCACCAGCTGCAAGCTTGAGGGATCCAATTCCAGAGTCAAGAATGGAGAAGGTGGTAAAAACACTTTAATTTGTTGTATTAAATTTTTCCTCTTCAACAATGCATTACAGTAACCCAAATGCTGCAAGTCAGATATTAAAAACAATTCTCACCAAGAAGATACAGCAGCAGCCAAGTTCTGCTCCAAATGCTCCAAAGAAGCGCATAGAACATAGATCAACAGAGGAAACACAGGAGAAAGCACAGGCTAGAGTAGAAGAAGAAGAAGAAGAAGGTAAGAAGAGGAAGGACAAGTGTAGATGGGTCAAGACAGATTCAGATTGTGAGTCCTGAAAACATAAATTTTTTATTTTGATTGATTTTTTGATATGTTTGAAATTTTTTTTTTTTACTTTACCATTCTCTTTGGCCTCCAGTTATTGTTCTAGAGATCTAAACACCAGAACACCACAAAGATCAGAAGAAGAATGCATAATTAAAGCATCAAGATGAATATGAATGACACTGTAGACAGTCAAAGATCAACAAATGGCAGTCAAAGTGCGTTTGCAGACATTGTGGAAGATTCTATTCGAAGCCAATTGTAAATGATCATGATGATGATTATGATAAATAAAAAAAAAATGCAAGAATGATTTCGCGAGGACAGTGAATAAATGAGTGGCTTCACTTCACTGTGAGCGAAGCCGACATGGCATGCATAAAAGGGAGAAAAAAGGCACCTTTTTTTCACTTCTTTTCTTCTCCTCGTCGCTAGGGCAATCACATCAATCGCCAGACCAGAAAATGGCGTCGCTGCGACGACGATGAAGTCATGGCCGATCGAAGCGAATGACGCAGTGGCTGCTGTCGGCTCGGCTTCTCCCTGTATGTTCCTTTTCTTCTCGCCGTGTGGCGATAATGGTTGTCGATGCTTAATCCTCGGTCGCCGCCTCACGCCGGTTCCATGTTCTTGATTTATTTTTTTATTCCTGGAATATATCTGCGCGGATCACTGCAAGGCGAGAAAGGAACGATCTTGGTGGCTCGGGCTCTCCCTTTCCTTGCTCCAATTTCTTAACGCGATCCTAATTCTCCGTAGAATCCCTTCTCGATTCGATCCTAGGGTTATATTTCCTTGAGGAAAGTTTGCTCCTTTGAAGGAGGGCTTGCATTCATTCCAATCTCTCATGGTCCTTTCTCCCTGATTTCGAATTTTTCCCCTGAGATCTGTGTTCAATTGACGCATTTTCTTCTTCGAATTCCCCACTTTCGGGTCACGAAATGAGCTAAACGTGGCTGCGGGCTGAAATGACGGTTTCATCTTGCCATTGTCACTATCCCCTTGTGTGCTGCTCGAAATCGTCAGTCCGCCATGACCTGCCTAACCCACAGTGCGGAGATGCCCTACATGCGTCCGCGAGTCCAGCTCAAGTTCCAGTTACGTTGGGGAAGAAACCTTCTGGTGAGAAGAAGGTTGTGATTGAACAGAAGAGTGCAGAGGATGGGAGATGTGAGATCTTGCTGAAGAGCAGCCTAAAAAAGCCGAAATCGCCAGATTCAGAAAGGATCCTAAAGGGCAACGTTAAATGGATGGATTCCTCTGGAAAGGAACTTGTTGAGATCAAGGAATTCGAACCTCCGTAAGCTTCTTGCCATTATTTTCTTATCTTGTTCATTGTGACTGGTTTTGGAATAAATTGCCAACAAAAAAAAAATCTATCTTGCTTTATAATTTTTTTTTTCTTTCTATTATCATCCTACTAAACATTCCTGGAATGTGATCTAACAAGCGTAGTGGACTTTAAAAATTGAATTCTTTTTAACTAAACTATGAAGGACATGATTTAAATCTGATACAAAAAATTGAAGCCACTATCTTAACACTAATTAACCTTGAGTTGTTTTCTGCATCATCTACTGGTGCCTTCATCTTCTGATTTTGATTGTGTTTCTTTGCATGCAGTGAATCTGAAGAATCAGAAGATTACTCGGATGACAACATAGGGTGCGTTTGTGTGATTCAATAACGATGGCAAGTTCCTTTCGGGAAGTATTCCCACAAGATTATCAATCGATTGATTGTTTAGCTTTTACAGAAATAATTGCTTGATTTTTTTTTAATCATTGGTGTACCTTATTCAGGGTTGATTAAACATCCAAAATCCAGCTTTCAAGATGTTGTTCTGGTCGTATGATTGCATTTTATTCTACATTGTTAGATTTAGTTGAAGTAGAAGGCAATTGTATTCAGATTTCCCAAATGATAAACCAATCCATTTTACCGCAATGGCTGCTGATAGAAATTTAATGTATTTTCTGGTACTAGATTATTGGTATCAATGTATGTTCGTTCCAGAAACCATGAACTTTGAAAGTCTGACTGAAATCTTCTACGATAAAGAGAACATGCGCGCAATTGGCACGATAAAATGCAGAATTCTGATAGTAATTACTAGATAAATATCCTACAAATGGGGGGATTCAAAACACATTCACTAACCCCCCTACAACAGTAATAATCGAACACACTGGACCAGTGTGATCCGGTCTATTCACTCAGCAAAGAACACAAGGGAGGGAATAAACGATCCATCCACTAAACTCCATCTGTTATACTTTAAATATACCGAGGATATAGAGTACATCGGAATTGCATCCTTGTTAGGAAGCCAAGGCACAACCATACAAAGAGATTCATAACTAAGTAGACTTGGGCGGGTCCTGTAACATCGCTGATTTGACCCTGTAGACTTTATTATTTGGCATCAGCGGCTGCTTATCGTTTATGTTTCTGGATGAAAACTCTTGCCTGCCAAATCCACCAGAATGACCTCTGATTACTTGTTCACTAGCCGAGTCCATGGGCTCATTCCTACTAATATTGCTCCTATAACCTCTCGTCACTTGCTTGTCAATCCAGTTCATAGGTGGGAATGGCGGAGGTGGACCAACATCCTGGATGGACTGTTGCTGTACAGAAAAACCAGGGTTTTGCATTCGTATCTGAGGCTGCTGTTTTGGGCCATTTTCCAATCTCAGCTGCGACACATCTGGTACAATATCAGTGTACTGACCATAAGAATATGATGACTGGCCGTGAGAGTTTGATGATTCTGGCATCCTTGTGTTTTGTTTACTAAATTGGGTGTCATGAAGTTTTGGCCTCGAGTTTGAGAAACCTTGCATACCAGTATTTGAATACTGATAATAATTCGGACTCTCAGAATAGCCTCTTTCATATCCGAGTGGGCCAGTAAGTTTGACTTTGCTGCCAAAAATTGGGCCATTGCGATATGCCAAGTCAAACAAGCCAGCATTGTTGTTGGGCCTGATCTGTAAAGAATTTTTAACAAGACGATGTGCTGCTTCTCCGAGAAGATGACCAGAGAGAGCTCCAGAGACCTGCGGCCTGAAATTAATATCGATCAGAAAGCAGAAGGCGTGCATAAGTTGTAATGTAAGCGTTGGCCTGAAATCAATCAGAAGCAGAAAAATGCAAGTAATACAGAAAGCATAAAAATGAGTTGCCTACTGGGATCATCTTAGAAAAGAAGAATGAACCTACAAATTCCAAAATTGGAATCCAACTTGATGAACATAGCTAATGTAATGCACCATAGTTGCTATGTGGAGTCTCCAGGTTAAAGGGGTACGAAAATATACCTCTCTCTATTTTGACGTCGCCCATAGTTGTCTTCGTGCCACAGCCCAGGAAAAGGTTTAATATCGTATGGTCTCAATATCTGTCCAAGCAGCAATTTTTTATTTAGCATTAAGATAACACGGTACTACATATCAATAATCTTTTCGTTAATATACTGTTATCTGTCCCAGATGTTCAGATTAGAATTACCAAATGAGAAAACGGGGTTTCATGAGATAATAATACACATCAGAAACTAAATCCGTTAACATATCCTTTTAATATAAAAAGGATACTATCAATGCACAACCATGTAACAAGACTAGAATAGCTAATGCTCGTGCAATATATGAGCGTGCAAAATTTGCATTTTCAGCTGAGAAAAAAAAAGATGTCTTACAAAGAATACAAGCAGGATAGTTAAAATGGAAGAGAGTATCGGATGTTTTATGTGATCGTAAAGTTTAAAGAAAATTCTACAAAATCGCAGTTAGACCTGCATGTTATATGGAACTGAATGTTAGGCTATGACTCGAGCACATGAACAGAAAATGAGAGTTACGGAGATGAGAATGTTAAGGTGGATGTGTGGACATACGAGGATGGACAGAATAAGAAACGAGAATATTAGAGAGAAAGTTGGAGTTGCATCTATCGAGGGAAAACTCCGAGAAACACATTTAAGATGGTACGTGCATGTACTTAGACGACAAATAAATACTTCAATTAGGCGATGTGAAACTATAACAAACACGCATATCAAATGAGGCAGAGTAAGAACAAAAAATACTTGATTAACAACAATAAAACAAAATAATTTATTTAAGTATAGACGATAATATAGTAGGAGATATAGCTGAATAGAATAAAAGGATTCATATAGCCAACTCCACTTAGTGGGATAAAACTTGGTTGTTGTTGGTTGTTATAGCTGAGAAAAAAAGAGAGAACATTCACAAAATTTGTCGTAAATCTGCCATTATTTCTATTGTTGACTCAAGCGACTTTGATTATTTTATAAAAAAAATTATCTTCAATTTTGATTTTAAAAAGTATCCAGAAAGACATTGCGTTCGAGATACAAAAATATATATTTAATGAGAGCACAAGAAGATTTAGTTAATATTTTTTACTCTCATAGAAATACAATAATCCTAACCTTAACTTCTAATGTCTAGAGTAATAGCCATAATACACAAGCAGATATATGTTGCACTCAATGGATGGTAGTTGCAATAATTAATTTAAAATTAAAATTTAATTCTATCATGTTAAGTAGAATTTTTTTTTACATTTGCTGTATTTTCCATGTTAATTCTTTATATACAAGATGGACTTAAAATTAATTATGAGAATATTTCAAAGTTTAGGAATGCAATTTTATTTGTTCAATCATCATTGTAAAAATATTCTATAGATACATGCATACAAGTATAAGAAAATGTCTACTGATGTATATAACCATAGATGGAAGTCAATCTATCTATATACCAAAATCAACCTTAAAATTTAAGCACCTTTAACAACTTATTTAGAAGATAGATTTAATGCAACCGCATTAGAAGATCTTAATTCATTATATGTTGAACACACAAGCAACCTTTTATCGTAAAAAGGATTTTTTTTTTTTTGTTGTTGTATATATTCCAAGTTCACACCTAATGCTAATATTAGTGATCGATTTAAAAATTATAGATGTAATAACTTATTTCATAAATTTATTAAATCTAATATCCTTGATATTATTTGTATAGCTATAATTTTAGATTCTAGAATTAAATGTAGGTTTTTATAATATTATAATTGAAATACTATGGAAATAGGGAATTAGTAGATGTACAATAAAATTTGGTTTAAATTTGGAGAAGTCAAGATAAAATAAGGAAATTTATTTATTAGAGAAAGTTATTTTTTAGAATTAATTATTTATAGACCAAGTTAAGGGTTAGATTATTTCTTGTCTAGTTTTTAGGATAATGCAGGACATTTAGAAAGAGACTCTAACCCCTTTGTTTGAATTATCTTCAGGTTAATGAAATACGAGTTCTCTTTGAGCTTAGTTTTCTCATGTAATATTGCTCTCTCCCTGTATGAGATTATATATCTAAACATACTGTTCCCTCCTTAGCTCGTCCTTGTTCCTGTATGTTGTCTGTAGCTCCTATTCTCCATTTGAGCATTGTCTAAAGCTTATCCTTTCTTATGGCTAAAAAAACATTCTATCCCTTTCTGTGCCCTCACGGTGAATAACAAATGGCCATACTGCTAATTTCAACTTTTTTGTGAGATCATAATTTTATAATTTAATCTATTATCATTGAGATATCAAATATAATCAGACAAAATTGAGGTTGCTGATTCAAGTCATCTTACCAGATAAGCCTACCATCAAGGCGATTAACGCTTTGAACTTGGAACTTAGTCGTTGCAAAATTCATAGAAAAATTTATAAGAGGCTTGCATTAGCTTTGACCTATCCATTTAAAAGTTACTATTTTTCTTTTATGTGAAAGCTATGTCAAGAACAATGTATGGACAGCTATATCTTATAAAACAATCATTAAACAATAAAAACATTACTGATGCAAATATATGTAGATATTCACATAATCATAATATTGGAATTACCTTCGCTGGCATTTTTACGCCTTTAGGAGGTTCGGGGACATGTGGGTGATATAGAGGATTCATGAACGTAGCATTTCTACAGAATAAAGGACAGAGAAATAAGCATAGTCAACATAAGCTTCCTTAATCAATGTGAAACTCAAATAGTTTTTCAATTCCAAGATGGGAATCAGTATTTCTGCAAAACAAGTACTTACAAGACCCTATTGTTTTCAACATCAATTAAACCTTTAATAGGAGTAGGTATTGAAGCATTGTAGTGGTTCCTCTCAGACAAACAAAGGAACCCATTCATTCCATCACTGCCATGAAGTGGAAAAGGTTAGAGTTCATAAGTAAAAGAATACCAACACAATCCATTGACTTCATAATAATGGGAAACATCGTAACCTGAAATTTGTTTCGATTGGAATACAATAGCGCGGCTGCTCTTGAATTGACAGATGGGAAAATGCCTGATATAAGTAAGCAATCTGTACTGTCAATCGATGACTTTGATGAACATAGATTATATCATACATGATCCTATTGCGTGACTTCTCTTCTTCCTGGAAGTATTATCGGATGGTCAGTGTTTCAAAGGAATGTTTTGAATACTGAATCAAAGATCATAAGAAGAAACAACACCATTAAAGTGTCTTCAAGTTTCTGAGTTTCAGCAAGTAGTAGCCTCTCGTCAATGAATGGTAGTTTTGCAACACCCTAGGTAGGAAACAAAGTCACAGTAAGACAGCATGTCAACTGTTAAATTAACAAAGCAGTTATGCATAATCAACAAGAATGACACACCTGCCATGCAAAACGTTTTCCATTCATGTCTATCTCAAAGTCTGAATGGCAAAAGGCATATAAATATTTTTTTTCATTAGGAAGGCATTTTGATAAGACAAGAAATATGGCAAATAAGAAAAACAAAGCGTGTAACAAGTTTACCTTTTGGATAGAATGAACATAATGGTGATTTTGGATTAGTCATCAATGTCCCATATTGCTTAGGCAAAGCATTTGAACTTCAGCACAAACAGAAACATTGTTTTTTAACATTATGTCCACATTCAAGTACAGTTTAAACTTTAAACACTAAATGTAACCATCATACACAGAATTTAAACTGACCTAGCAGCAGGCAGCGTTCCCATTAATTGATCAAATGGCTTAAATGGTTGACCAAGAAAAAAGGTGATCTCCAAATCAGCCAAACCTTTTAGATCCGATGCAAAAGGGGCATAGTGATAGGGATAGAACCTGGAAAGAACATCTGTCAGTTTTAAACTGTTTGGAGCATTGTAAACATTATTAACAAAAAATAATTGATTGAGAAATTATCAATTAAATAATTCCTTGCATTTTTTAGTTGCAAAAACACTGAAAATATGGTGCTGTGTTCAAAATAAAAGAAGAGAATATGATTTCAAGTGTGTAGCAACTTATCAAAAAACAATTTTCTATTCTTTTTGGAGAAAAAGAAAGGCAGAAATCCTACCAGTCACCAAATTATCCACTTGTAAGCCAATAGACTATAAAAATTAAGCCCATAAAAACTACTGAGTAGATCACCAAATTAACTAACATGAAATGCATGAAGTCGTATATAGTTCATATGAGCCGACACCTATTTCTATATTAATACTGGTATACAAAGTAAAAGATAGTATGCTAGAAATCATGTTTATTGCATTACATTAAAAAACACTAAAAATCTTGCTTTGATATTAAGAAGACAACTGTTCAATATGTTTGCCAACCTTATCAGATTCTATTTACAATTGACATCCTACACAAGGAGTAGAAAGTTCTTAAACCTCAATTCAAGTAACATCAGGCTGGGATAAAGCAAGAGACAGAAAAACTAAACTCAGGAGGCATAGTAAAGTAATTACAGCCACAGATAGGAAAATAACATTATCATAACAGCAAGCTCTCAAAACAAATACCAACCACTGCCAAGAGCAGACACCTTGGTAGTAGTATCTCATTATCCAGCAAAGGCCTTCGACATATTTCTGTACCTGAGAAATCAGAAGGCATGTGTTAGACAAAAAATGGTTGCACCAGTTGATATAGCTGCTTTCACTTTTCAAAAACATAATGTAACAGTTAAGCATAATTTATAACTAGAAGATAGAAGGCAGCTGCCTCAAGCAATATTGTGTTCCACTTGGAATAAAAAAATATGAATGCCAGAGAAGTTGATAATCAATCTTTTGAAAGGAAGAAGCAGCTGCCTCAAACAATATTTAGTTTCATTTGGAATAAAAACAATATCAATGCAAGAAAGTTTATAAACACAATTCTGGAAGGAAAAAAAAAAAGAGAATTTATGAAGATGAACATAACAATTTTGTTTTTATACTCTCCTATCTATTGTCTCCTAGCGCAATTTCCAAACAAATGGCAGATTGAATACTATTGTTAGCATGGCAAACACCTCTATTAGATGAGTTTCAAGCAATGAAAAGTTTTATGAGACATATGGTCACTTCGATCTTATATAAAGAGCAAAAATTTTAAAGTGACTCACGACGTCTCTTTTGACACTGTCAACCAGTTTTGGTTCTTGTACTCCAAACTTCTCAGCATAATATCGTTCTCTGTATCCAGGTTCACCTAATCTCACCTGAAAAGCAATCCACCATTCTTTGAAAAGCTCTTTGATGGCATATCTTTTACAAACAAAAGTTGGAAACAGTTGAATGATCTAAAAACAACATATAGGGCAAGGTAAGTAAAACGAGCAGTAAAGCTAGTATAACTCTGTGACACATTTACCCAATAAAGTAGTTCTACATGCAATAACATTTTAGCATTTTATTGCAGATTACAACTGAACTGCTCTTCTAAATTGTTGAACTTTGTATCACAACACTAGATTTTGTCAAGCTGTAAATCTGTACGAACACAAACCCAAAAATAATCAATATTGATTTTTTTTTGTCCAGATTGGGTCACATAATTTGGGGGATTTCAGATTTTCAAAGATTTCGGGATTTTATATTATTCTCACCAAAAATTCACAAAAGCAAAAAAAAAAAAACTAAGATTAATGGGAAACTAAAATATATAAAACTCTAGAAATACAATCATGTTGCCAAGGTGGAAGTAGAAGGGACGGTGGAAAGGGGCCAAGATGCATACGTAAACAACAATCTCGTGAAATCATGGAAAGCGGGAAGCATGTCAAGTATGCTTGTGTTGCCAACATGAAATGAGAAATGATAGCTAAGGCAGGGTATCCGACAGATGCAGGGATGGGTGGTGGAGGCAACTAAGTTGAACATATGGGATCATAAAAAACAGAACACAAAAGCCAGAAGAGGAACGAAAAAAAAAAGCAGGCAACCACTCTAAAAAAATATTAATTGATTAGTTGCACAGTTGGTATTTGATTATAAATAACATATAAAATATATAACCATTAGTTAACCATATGATATAATTTAATTAATCTATTATGTGTTATAAATAGTGGCTCAGATCACGTTCTTTTGAGTTCGATACCAAAAATTTGGGGGGTTGAGATATTGATTTTATTGCCCGCCTCTAGGCTCAGAGATTTGATAAGTGGCTACGAGCTTGAATTTCCTTGATGTGTGAATGAAAAACAGGTTTCTGTAGGGTGGGAAATAGAAAGTGTTTGGCGCCAGGTGGGTTCATGCATGCAACAAAATTGAGACATGACACATGCAAGCTTTCTTGTGCCTGGTGTGAAGGTGGAGAGAAGATGTTAGGTTGTTGTAGGGTTGTGGAAGTGAAAAGAAGAGAGGGAAGTCAAAGAGAGGAAACAGGGTGCTTCGGAAATCTATTATAGGCTCAGCTTTGATAAAACGATAAACACAGGTAGGGGATAAATATAACAGAAGATGAAAATTATGGTCAACTGCCCCTCAGTCAGAATTCATGTGTTGAGCTCTGAGGAACCCTCAAGCCTTCGGCATCAGGTCCAGTTTGTCGGCTACGGATATCTAGTCATTCCCTTGTCTGAGGTCCAATAGTGAATGCCCTTTATGTCCCAGCTACTGAGTGAGGGAAGAATGACTGGACAAGTGTTGCTCCCACCTGCAGCAGGATGAGGCCGACAGAACAAAGGGAGGGGAAGGTGTATCATGCTAAAAAGCATATCCTTAAAAGGGGAGGACAGATCAATTCTGTATTCATCAAATTCCCTATCCCGAGTGGGAGGGAACGCAGGCACTATTTGACCATGGACAAGATAAAAATTATGAGAGCAAGATGCGGGGTAGAGGATAGCGAAAAGTGAATTTGTGAAGAGATGCTTAAAGATGCCAAATGCAAGGTATTTACAAATCTCATGCCAATTGGTGTAGCACCATGATAAATCATGTGCCTCAATCAGCAATCTCTCGGGACATGCCTTGGTAATCTCATGAAAGAGAGGAGAAAATCACAAGTAATTTTTTTTAAAAGATTGCTTGAATAATGAAACATGAACAGGGTTCCGTCTACACAAACCAAAGCAATCTCATTTTGTAAGAATTAAATTGCAAAGTAGGCTACATATGCCAGATAGTAAAAGTATAGATAACAAAATAAAACCAGAAATATAAAACTAAAGTTTAGACTGTGAAATGAGTATGCTTTATTGAAACAGTTATTTTTGTGGTCTATGTTATCATATCACAGTCAAATTACTTGCCGACCCCACCTAGTGGGATAAGGCTTGGTTGTTGTTGTTGAACAATCAAATTACTTGTCCAAAGATGCATCACAAAGAAGAAACAAATGAATATATCAAATTGAATGTTAAATAAACATAACATGATGCATTTAAAGTAGAATCAAATTGTTGGGAACTATCACTTAAGTTTATTTGTATGGCTTGTCTGAGACAATAAAAAAGGAAAAAGCTTATTACAATTCATGATAAATTCATTGCATAATGAAGCCGGATAATTTATTTTATGCTTTACAAGTACCTAATTCATTGGAAACAGAATTAGTTACATTTACGAATAACCAACACAAGGCAAACCTTGTCAGTGGATGCAGATTGAAGATCCTCTGATTCTGAACCCTCTTTCTGCATTTTGAACTTTATTTCTTCATTGTTTTCATATGCCTGGCATACATCATTGAAACATATTACCATAAGTGAAAGCCGGCCTAACAACAAACTTACCAAATCATTCACTAACACAAAGGGAAAGCAATATTTAATAAGCATGCAACAACATCATTCAAAGAAGGAGAAATACGGGCATAAAATTCCTGTTCAAGGGCAACAAGCAAGGTTCTACAAACCATCCACCTAGGCAGATTTAGGAGACAGCATAATGTCCACAGACTGTATATCCAATCTTCAATTGCAGTTTGAAAAGAAAATATTTGCCTCGTTTGAACTGGTTTAGATAGGATAAAATTAAGCTGAAATGCTAAGCTACCCTAGTTGCTAGGCTATCACTTAAAACTTGTTTTGCAAGTGATAACCACTTTGGATAGTAATTGTATCCATGTTATTTACATACAACATTGACTGTACATTGTTATAAACATTGTTGACTAATATAGATTGTTACATCTTGTTTTCTTCATTAGATAATTCCCAAACGTATTTTTTCAATATGAAAGTACAAATAAATGTTTTGATTAATATACTCTATTATATATTAGTAATTTTTGTTAATACATTTTGTATGTTTATAATACTACCCACATGCCCGAATGCTACATTTACACTATACGATGACTCAATTACATAGATTGTCTGCCTATGCTTGTTGAAACCTTCACAAAAGTAACATAATAGTTGAATGAAAAATTTGGTAAGAGATGGGGTTTGGATGGAAAAACAATAGGTAATGCATTGTATAGTTCGCAGCAATATTTGTCTTAGAATATATTGCTCTTGGCTAAGAAATGGCATGGAATAAAAAGAACAAATAGAAATCAAAGATAAAGGAACTCTTAGATTCCTGGTTGATCTAAGAAATGCAATTTTATTGTTAGAAATCAATTTTATATTTTTAATAACTCCAATTATTGTTTTATTATACAGATTTTACTTTATTTTTCTAGGTCTAGCAAACCAAGTAAAACCTTTGATCATAGTTATTTAAGGTGTGAAGCGCCCAAAAGCACATAGGTGTTATGGGCCTGAGGCACACAACGCAAAGTGTAGCGACACTTTACCGAAGTAAAGGTGTTCGGGGTATAAATTTTTACAATTCAAACATATATAGGGAATTTCTGCCAAAATATATTCAAATTATAAAAAAATTCAAATTTTCATCATCTTCCTCAATCATATCATTATCATTATCATTATCATCGTCACCGCATACTTATAGCTGAATCTAACAATTGAAATACCGTGTTCTGTGTCGGGCGGCACGAATGGATTTTACCGTTCCAGCAGAGGGAGCGAAACCGGCACAATACGCTCCCCAATTTCGCGTGTCACGCACGCGCATCGCGGACAAAAGTGGGTCAGAGGCATCCCAAAGGCATCATCGGACGCCTGTGGCATCGCCCAACACCTGCAGCCGGAAGCAGGGAAGCGTCCACGAGCGATGCTACTGTACAAAATTAAAATTGTGATTTATTTCCCAACTTAAGTGTGATATTTCAAAGAGACTTTATTAAACCCTAATTAAATTATTCCAATAAAATATATATAAAAAATTAAATTTTTTTTAAATATTAATTTTATTAATTGATATTCTGAAATTGTGCTTGGTAAGCGGGTTTAGAAGGCTAAAATGGGAATGAAACATATTTCATTCCCATTCTTGATGCTTGGTAGACGGGAATCAGATTCCAAATATGGGTTTCATACCCCTAATTTCATAACCAACACCCCCTAGGTTATCACTAAACTCATTCCCCCCTCAATCAAACTCATTACCATTCCGATTACCAAATATATACCAAGCACCCCTTTACTTTTTCAAATTTATTTGAAAATTTTAAAAAATTTAATAAATCAAATTTATATTCTGATAATTTTTTATTTTTTGTATTTTTTTACTATGTTAATGTTTAATTGATATTTTGATATATTTTTTTACTATTTTAAATATATATTATTAAAATTAATAATTAATTAAATGAATAAATTGTTAATTTATATAATTATTATATATAAAATAGTAACTCTGTATATTATATAATTATGATTATTTAATCTAGGCGTTGGAGAACTATAGAGTTAACCTATGCATAATGTTACGAGAACCAATCCACTCCTTTTGGTATTAGTATGGTGACATATTATAATGTATCAATTTTAATTCAAGTTATTGATAAATTAATTTTCTTTAAAGAAAACCAAGGTTCTAAAATTCGCTAGGCGTTAATCGCTAGACCAGTGCCTAGCACCTAGGCCGCATAGACGGGGACTAGGCACCGCTAAGCGGATTCAATAGTATCAACATAAATTACATAATAAACCACATTCCATAACTCCAACACAATAACATCAAATTTAAAATGAGTTCAAAATTACACAGCTAATAAAATATTACAAATTTATTCTACATCTTCTTCATAATTTTCAACCGCTTATTTTCCATTAGACACAAACTCAATATCATTATCGGACACAAATTCAAGGTTACATTTCAGTTTTTTTTTAATTAGGCTTTAAATTTAATTATTTAAAAGCCCAAACTAAAAAAAAAAAAAAATCTTGACTATTTCCGTGACGCCTAGACGATTCGGCGCCCAGGGTCGCCTAATCTCGCCTAGTGTCGCCTAATCCCGCCTAGACTATTTCGGTGCAGCTAGCTAGCACCTAGGCGGCCGATTTTTATAACACAAAAGAAAACTATATTTGATTTTTTCAAACAATATTAAATTGTTCAATAATGGAGAACTTATATAAAACCAATATACAACTTATTTTTAAATTATACATAATAAACATATTTATCTAATAATTAGTATATATAAATAAAAAAACAAACAGAAATTGTATTGGCATAGCACCATACGATACCAAAACTATATCATTTCGATCTGAGATCGAAACCTCAGCATGGGTCGAGATTTTAAACCTGGGTGAATCTTCATCAATTTCCTCAAGACCTCGATTTATTCCTCCTCTTACAAGGCGCAAGAAGCTCGTCAGGCTACGCCTTACGCCTAGGGGCAACCAGGCGAACGCCTTTAATAACTTATGCCTTTGATACCTTTTAGGCATCTAAGCTCTTACAAGGGTCTCAAAAAAACATTATTTTATTTCATTCATTAAACTTTCAATAGAAAGTGTTATCTTTAACATCTGTCTAATCACCAAGGCATGTAACCATGAGATTACCATCAGCAACACACAGGTCTAGCAATCATAGTAAATTTTTAATACTTCTAGGCACATAGGTTCTTGCAAGGGTCAAGAAAAAAGACTTCATTTTATTTCATTCATTCAACTATTTAAAAAAAAATGTTTTCTTTAACTTCCGTCTGATAAGCCAATCGAACCATGAAATCATGAGACTACCATCAGGCAAACAACGGGTTCTTGCTTGTGTGGCTCACTAAGACTAGCTTAGCAAGAGGCATGTAATCATGAGACTGCCATAACTACACAAGGATTTATATATGGGACCTTGCTTGTGCTGCTCACTAAGACTAGCTTTTTCTACTCAACCGATAAGTAATCAAAAGGCAGAAAATTCATTCCATATTCAGAAAGAAAATTTTATTCTGCTCAAAAACAGAAAATGTAGATGGAGGATTTTATAGTAGACACAACCTAGAAATCCAACCGAGCAACACCCAAAAGAAAGAGGATGGAGAAAAAGGGAGACTCTGCTAATCTCCTTTCAGTTCTCATAGAACAAGAGGGACCATACAGCTTAGCCTACCAGAGAGACAATTTTCATATAATATGAACCAACGAACTGGGAAAAGGCTTCCATACAGGGAAGCCGTGAATAGACATAAAGTGACCTTCATGACAATGACATTAACATTTTTGTTTGATTCTACTCCTATTACACTATTAAATTTATGCCCGAAAAGCCAACCAACAAAGAATTGGAAAGACAAATTGATAAACCAGTAGAAACTCTGACCAATCATTGGCTCTTTTAATATTGATTAAGGAAATAGCATACCTGGATAAGATAATGGCAATAGAGAAGAAAGACTCTCATTGGTTGAAGATATATGGATCCAATTTTTTACATATATTCAATGGACTAAAAAGTCCATTAACATTTGTTTCCTACTTAAACTAAATTTGCAACACCAACTAATGACAGTCCACCTTATACATGGATTAATCCAAATTCAACTTTTTTGCTTGAAGCAACAAGAATGCCAAATCAAATCAAGCCAACAAACGTTAACATGTCAAAGCACTAAAATTAGTGCATACAGAATAATCACGACAACCTTTTTGGCTAAAGGACAAAAGTGATTAAATGAAATCACTTCAATAAGTTAGTTAAGATTCATAGAGCTCCAGTCCCAAAGTTACTTATGAAAATGTGCTCCACCATGCTTAAGCATGAAAGGGCGCTTTGATGTTAGCATGCGCCATATCCAGAATCCCAACATGCTACATCAACAAGTGTAGCAGACTATGGTGTGCTTATATTAAAGGGGTGGCCTCCTTAAAGTGATTAATATGGGACGGATTGAATGGACTTCCCACTTCGTTCAATGAGAAGAATAGCCAATTTCCAATAGAACAATATATAAACATAGATTTTCACCTGTTGAATGCGAGCTCTCTTTTGAAATATTTGGTCTTCATAAACTGCAACTGACTGAATAAAATGTTCTACCCGATCCAATGAAACCTGCAGACATGAAGGTATGTAATATCAAAATAAATCTAGTATAGAAGAAGAAAAAATGACGCAAGCATAGAGAACAGAATTATTTTGTCAGATGAGTGTGAATTATTGATGTATCACCAAGGTACAAGAAGCTGATATAAGATGTTTCCTTAGTTACAAACTCACTGCATACAGACAAACACTTTAATATTGCAGTATCCCACTTATTTGGATATCTAATGGTTACATGATTATAATTCACTGATAGCATGCCATGATGAGAACCTGAAGAAGTAAATTCCCTTTATTTATGATAAAACTGAAATTGTAACCAGGAAACATGAAAGAAATATTGCTCACCTTTTGTTGATTTGGTATCCTTAGAATAAAACAGGAAAAACATATACAAAAGCTAAGAATTCAATGTCCAAGCAGACATGATGTAAACTTAATAGTTCAGCTCTAAGTTGAATAGTTCTCCGCCATATATAAAACACTTCTTTCTCATTTCCTGATGTTTACACCTCCAACTGTATGTGAATCATTCCAACATCTCTAGGATCAACACTTAACCAGGAAGAGATTTAGGTTAAAATACTGGATAATTAAATTTGTAATCTACAGATTAAATTGCATAGAGCAATATAAGAATGCATCTGCTATAACGTGTCAAAGTCCAATCAGCCTCCAAGATCAGTTACAGCTTCTCTCACATAAATCATCATGTCGTGGACAATAAATCATGTGTAACAAGTATAACCATGCAATTTAAAATTCAATTAAAAATATTAACAATAATCACAAAAATAACCAGTTAATAGGACATCAATAAGCAAAAGTACCTCTCCAGCATCGGTTAGGTAGCCACCCATTGCTACAAATTCCCGTTTATAAACATACATAAGAAGATTTATTGAACCCTGCAGCACAAAATCATATTTAGCATAAACAAGCACATTTCAGGTCTCCTATTAAAAATATTGTACATCACAATCCCAAATGAAAATATAAACCTCGTTACATAAAATATAAAAAAAAAAGGCTTCAAGGAACAAGAGACTATAAGAAAGGAGTAAGGATTTGGATTGCTACAAACCTCACGAATTTCCAAAGTGGGCATGTGTGGTAGAAAGTCATTCCCAACAAAGAAACACATAAAGACAAAATCATCCACAAGCCGTTCAAAGTTTATTGGAAATGGAGCATCACAGATTTCCAAATCATTCTCCAAGTATTCCCGCAAAACCCAGGCGTTAAGATACTGTGAACAAGGAAAAAAAAGAGTCGAATTTATAGGGGCAGGCTAACGATTAACATGTAATACTTAAACAGATGTATTGAATAAGCAGACAATTAAATACATTTTGCTGCTAGAATATACCTGATATTTCTTTTTGTAGATAGGTGAACTCTCCATAGACTTCTTATCCTCTCTACAATCAGCTGCAAGATGTCCAGTTTGGCCACACAGGAAACATTTCTCCTGTTGCCCTGGCATGGTTATCACCTGTCAGTTACATTGTTTTTCAGTGAAGATAACTTAAAAGAAATGTAAATTGTAGCGGCAAAAGGTGACCAAGAACAAATGATGCACATGGTAGTGAATAGCAAGCAAACATATTACTGAAAGTATACAACTATATATCTTGACATTCACGCTATATATCTTCATAACTAGAAACTTTTATGGTACATGGAGAATTCAGCTTCTTGATACATTGAACTTGTAATCTCTGGATGCAGCTTTACAAACTTCATTGACATCAATGAAACACTTCCTCAAGGATTTGAATTTCAGCAAATAGGTGCCTTAAAACTCAAAGGAGTCCAACAATGTGATCTTCCCCTTGTGTACAAAAGGATTATGCGATTCAAACCCTACACTGGTATTGCAAGAATATCCATGGAATCAGATTTTCATCTGATTTTGAGTAATATAATTACCATGATATTTCTCTACGTACCCAAATTTACATAGAGCAATAACAAGTTATTAGTCTCAATCGTTTAGGGTTAGCAACATAAACTCCCGTCGTCATTGAACTCTATATAAAGGGCATATTGCTAGTTATTGGTCAAATTCACATACCTCCCTTAGAATTGAAAAGTGGACCTCATGTGTTGTTAAAGAAAGCATTATCAGATCTGCATCCTGCAAAATAGCAAAGAAATATTAAAACAGATGGATAACCACAGATTAAGGGTTTGTAAGATTTCAGGGTTAAAGAGAACACACCAGGCCATATAAACAATGGCGTGTGTTCGGGTTGAAACCAGGAAGGTTGCGTTGCAAACGAATATACGACATAATTTTGTGTTCACCCTCTCCCGGCACATTAGCATCCGACAATATAACCTTCAAATAATCATCCAATGCACATCTCCATGAATATTATAACAGAGAAGTTTCCTGAAATCAAATGATTAATAATAAACCAGCAATGATTACATCGCTGAGCAAGGAAATGATCCTAATGCATGCATCTGATGATACAATGAGATTAACACCTTGATTGATTGCCATCCAGGAGTATGATTCAATCTCAAATGTATAAAATACTGAAGTGCAATTGAGAGTGCCGCCATGAACTTTGTCCCTGGTGTTATAACATTTGAGTCGGCTGTCTCAGGTTTCTTTACATGAGACAGCTTTCTTCCTTCAAGCTCGAATTCATTCCTCAACCTTTCCTCTTCTGCAGCCTGCAATATGCCTTCAATTAAGCATTGTCTGGGGTCCTTAACCACATTTGATAATGATAAGATTCTTACTGCCTCAGCTGCATCTTTTGCAGCTCTAAAACGCCGAGAACGTTGCTGATTCATTTTAGCCCTTGGAGCAACACCATCTGAAAGGTTCAAAGAATGAAATACAGAAAAGTAATAATACCCAACAACAGAATATGGAGTATCTAACAGAGGAAACCTTGATTTAGGAAGCTGACCTATTGCCATAAAGAACAGCCTTCGTGGACGAACCAGTCCAAAGAGATGATCAATATAGTCAAATACAGTTTTGAAAACATCATCATAAGTGGCAGGGGCAGGCTGCACGCAGTGAACATTATTTGGCCTCATAGATGCAATAGAGACACTTGAATTACTACAAAATATTTACAAAGAGAGAAGACTAGTGTTGCAAGAACAAGTGAATGAGGGGAAAGAAGTATAGAGAAAGAGGAGTACAAAGTTGATCCTTGTTTGTGTTTCTTTGTAGGGAGAGAAAAAAAGGAAGGATTCTTTATTTTGTAAATTTTTTAAAGCATAAAAAAATAATAATAAATAAGATGATCAAAAGAATTATTTTTTATTTTCTTTACAAAATCACAGGCACTTAGCTGAAATCAACACTTTCTGCCTGGAGCGTGTTTTAGACAAAATTGAGGAAATATTTCCCCAAATGTTTCTTTCACAACCCATACTCTCCTACCATTGTTTGTCTCCCTCTTTTGATTTCTGATGTACCGAGACACATTAGCCACTGGGTGACTATTAAAGTATCGAGGTACAAAAAATTATATCTCACTATTTTAAACCATAGAAAATAAGTCCATAACACTCTCACTAAACTTTGTGTGACAAAGGACCCTATCTAATAGTGGCACACTAGAATAAAATAGCCCGAAAAGCCACTCTATTTATAAATTAATAAAGGTCTTGAACTACTACCTACCTTTCTACCATAACTTGACTAGCACCATGTAGCACATTTTTGTGAATGAAAGAATACCCAATCTAAAAATCTCACACATTTCAATTTTTGTGGCGACTAAGTTGGTCACAAGCTTTTTGCACACTCAGGTGGCCACAGTTTAGGAGTGAAAATAGACCACCTCTACCAATCCCTTTAGCCAAACACATTCTCGACTAGGGGAAAAGAACATTCTTTGTCATGATATACACCAAAGAACACATGTTGAACCAAATTCGATGATATATTCATAGATATATCTTCAATCATCTGGATCACTACCTAAGTCAACATCAATACAGCATTGCAAGAAAAGCTCACTACCCATCTTGAATAAGATATATCATGAGCTGAATTGAGTAAACTTTAGTATCCTCTTTGAAACATAAGAATGTGGCTTCCTTTAAGGTTGGATGAAATAATTTACAAATCAAAAAAAAGAAATGTTGCTTATTTGACCTTGTAATCAAGTAAATAAGGCTTGCAACTAGTGCTCAAAATATTCGAGGATTTCATGATTTAAAAGGACCTTATCAAACCTCAATTTCATGTTTGCATCCAATGGAGTAAAACATTTCTCAACTTGATAAATCTTGATTTTATCAATAAGCTTGACCACATAAGCATTGTTAACATTCAAATTTTATACATGCTCTTTTGGACCTTCAAACCAATAATGCCTTGACCCAAAAACGTAAATGAATTTGCTAGTCTTTCATCTTAAATAGAATAGAAAATCTAGCACCTCCCTTTAAAGAAATGTTTGGCAATTGATGAGCTAAAAGCTCTCAAGGAGTAAAACGATTTTTGATCCAATCAAAGAAGGTAGATTTTGTCATCCTTGAATGTAGGGTTAATGTAGGGTTGAAAATTGACCAGAATATTCATGAACAAGATATATACTTGTCTACAAAAGAGCTTATTCAAGTTTGTCCAGCATAAATTAAAAAAACAAACAAGCAAGCAAACCTAAGAGAGTTTGACTTGTTAACATTCATGAACAAAGATTGTAAATAATTACTGGACAAGTTGTTTATAAACTTGGTTAAGGTTAGTTATGATCTCATCTCTTAATCATTTTTAGTTAAAATATATAAAGAATATAATTGGCATGTATCCTTATAATGTTGATTTGTCTTTCGAATAGATTCCTCCTATGTTGGACAAGTCTCAAGTCAATCGTCTCATTTGGTGGCATTACCTTCAAGGTTCATAGATGTGATCTCTGCTTTTTCATAGTTTGGCGTAGTGAAAGAAAAAAAAGATCAACTCTTTAAATCCACTCAGTAGGATCATTGCCCTCCCAAAAAAGAAATTCCACCTTTATATGTTAAAAGCTATTGTCTCAATCTTCATAATGTTAGCTCTATGATTTGTTGTTGTTGTCAGAATTGACCAGTTAACTCTCCTTGGGTTGGTGTGCCTAAACTTTAACCATTACCTACGCTTCATTACTGTTGTGATGACAGATGTTATGGATGCTTCAAGCCGCCCAAGTTTGGCTTTGTATTTATCAGATTGAGATATTTAAGTTGTCGTATTGGAATAGAATTTCTTCTCTTAAAGTCAGGTTAAGACCATGCACAATGTATGTGATCCTATGGTGGCAATATGATGATGGCGATGGAATCAATGTATGAAGGTGTAGGGAAATGATGGTGGTGGTGATGAGAGGTTGTTAATGTAGGGAAATTGGCGGTGATGAAGTGCTCTGATATCAAATTGATAGACACTGCAAACTATATCATAAGAAATCATAGAGAGAGAGAAAAGAGAAAGGGAGATCACTTCGAGGGGATTGTTCATCAACAGTAGGCAGTTGATTCATTAACTTGCTTGATTTGTGCCAAAAAAAAAAAAAAAAAAAAGAACTCCATGCTGACTTTTATTTACAGACATGCAGGAGTGTATTGACGACAAGTAAAAAACTAATTTTAAAAATAATGTCTTATAACTAATAAGAAAAATCTATTTTTGATGGTATCGAAATTTATCACTAAACTGAACTGCTCAAATGTACAAATAATCTGGGCAATCCATTTTTTCGCGAGAGCAAAATAGGGAGATGGCCGATAAGCTAAAAAGCACCTTGCTTGAGAGGAAGCGCTCTCACTTACCCTTCCCTCTGGGTGGAAACAGGGATGGATGATGTTGTTCATGTCGAGGTATAGATTGTCGAACTCAAGTCCGCTAGGGTTGGGTCTCCTGAGATCCACGGGTGCCTCCTCGACCACGTCGGAGATGCATAGGGGGTAGCGGTCGGCGAGCCATCGGTAGAAGGCTGGCACTCCCATACTTCGTCTTCGCTTTCCTTCGCGATCTGGATCGACCGCCCTCCCGTTAACCCACGAATGGGGAAAGACGAGGGTAGAACGTAAGGGAAACCGGAACAGAGCGCCGAGTCACGGACTCGAACCGACCACATCAATTATTTAACTGGTCCACCGAGTGTTGAGTAAGATATTTTATTTTTATAATAAAAAAATAGGTTAAATAAATTTATTTTTTATCCCGCATCAATTTGTCCTGACTCTAAATAAACAAATAAAAATAGTAAATAATCAAAATAATTTTGACATAAATCCTAATTCTAACGTTAAAAATATCTGACTAAAATATCTTTACTTAAAAGTAATCGTAAACTTCTAGAAAAAAAAGGAAAGAAAAAAAAAACTCACGTGACCGTTAAAAGTTTAATATTAACCTAAACATTTTAGAATGTGAAGTTGTTAAAGTCTTATATTTCTTTTTCTATTTCATCCATCTACCAAAAGAACTCATATTCACCATTTTTCTACATGCAAATAGTAGTTGACATGTATTAAATGTTAGTAGTTTTGGATATATGTGGTATATTAAGGGGAATTTGATTTTTTCCTAAGAATCGAAATGAGAATGATAGTATTATGGAATGGAAATGGATATGAGCATGGATATCATTCTTAAAAATAATATTTAGTTAGTTGAATATTTCCTATCAGAATAGACTAAAATTTTCTTTTTTTACCGTCAGAGGAAAATAAGAGAAAAAGTGAAGTGAGAGAGACAGTTGAATGGAAGAGAAAATATAAGAGAGAAAAAAATGAAAAGAAAGTGTAACGAGAGAAAATGAAAAGAGAGAAAATATGATGAGAAGGTGAAAAGAAAAAATGTGATGAGAGTGATTACGGAGAGAGAAGTACATTGATTTAATCATTGTATGTGGACTAATATCCATTGACGATTCATAATTTAAAGCTAAGAATATTCCGTTTACCTCTCCAATTATCTTTTATCCTCATCTACCATTAATCATTAGTAAGTGGTTTAATTTATAACATAATTATAAATTAATTGGGTCCAACACCCATTTTTAGAATTAACAAATAAAGGAATCATCCTCTACTTCCAACAGGAATGAATGGATTCCATGTCTATGAATTCATATTCCCAGTCAATCATTTCAATATAAATCTAAAATACAAATGTTGATAATGCATAATCGTAAACTTTAAACAAGCAAATTAAGAATCATATTAGAATGAATAGGAGTTTATAATTACGTCAGGATTAAGATTTGTCCATATATGATCATCTTATCATTTAATTAAAATTTCATACTAATAATGGAATTTATTATGAAAATAAAGAATTAAATCAGTCCAAGTCTTATATAACCTCAGTATATATAAATGCCTCCATCTAAACGTGTATACATCAACGGTCTAGATAAGACGATCACATTCATAATGTTCATGGGTTGCATTAGTGATGCTTTAATAAAGACTCCATACTTTAATTAATTTTATCACAGACTCAGTTTAGGTTTATTATCCATAGTTTTAATCCTCTTTTATATATAACTCTTATATATACTAAAATTATGGTTACATCCAATAAACTAGGGATTTTACTAAGATATCTAAGACAATGAATTTCAAGAAAAATATATTCAATAACAAGCATCACATTTATTTAAAATAAAAACATAGTATGCTTATAATGCTTTAAGGGCACTATCCCCAACAAGTCTTACCTCACTTACCTTGTCAGACAAATAGATGTTCCTCATTCATCGTTGCTCTCTTCCAAAGTAGTTTCATCGTCTTCTTCCTAGTGGCCAGCAATTAGTGCTAG
>JBAMIE010174473.1:0-14417 GCA_037177295.1 Kaempferia parviflora | reverse complement strand
CGAGCGGGCACAACGTCAACATCACGTCATGGGCAAGCACCGGCGACCCGGCGCGGGGCAGTTACGTGCTGGGGATGGACCTTGACGGAGTTCCGCAGCAATTTCTGTGGGACGGCTCCGAGCAGCCAGTGGGTCGATTAGGGCCCTGGAACGGGGTCTACCTGGGCGGCGCGCCGACGATCAACTTGCAGGACTTGGTCGACTACTACTTCGTGGTCAGCTCTCGGGAGTTCAGCTACTCGTACACCGTCCGCGACCCATCGGTGCTGGTGAGGGTGACCGTGACCCAGCAGGGCGACGCACAGGTGCTGATGTGGGTGGAGGGGAGGCAGTCATGGACGGCGCAAGACTCCTTTCCAAGGGACCGCTGCGACCGCTACGCCCAGTGCGGCCCCAACGGCGTCTGCGACCCGAACGGATCCGCCATCTGCCAGTGCCTCCAGGGGTTCCAGCCGAAGAACCCCAGGAGCTGGGGCGTCTGGGGGTGGACGGACGGCTGCGTAAGGAAGACAGAGTTGGACTGCCACAACGAAACCGACGGCTTCTTCGCCTTCAGCAACGTGAAGCTGCCGGACACGTCGAGGTCGACGGTGGACTGGAGCACGCGGAGCCTGGACGACTGTAGGGCCTCGTGCCTGAGGAATTGCTCCTGCACGGCCTTCGCCAGCGCCAACATCAGCGGCAGCGGCAGCGGCTGCATCTTTTGGACCGCCAACCTCACCGACATCAAACACTACAACAACGGCTTCGGCCAAGATATCTACGTTCGATTGGCACGAGCGGATTTGGGTACGTGCTGAGTACGATTTTTCTTCAATTGTTCGTCGTGATCATCTTTTGTCTACCAGAATCGATGTCTAGTGGCCATGGCAACAAGAGGCGTGTAGCTGTGATCGTAGCGGCCCCGCTGTTAGCGACGTTTTTCTTGGCTGCTGCTGTGAGTCTCCTTTGGAGAAGAAGGAAGACGAGAAACAACAAGACAAGTGAGCGAGAAAAACCTTAGCTTGAATATTCCTCGACTCCCACATCTGTTGACTTCTGGTGGCTTATTCTTCGCAGAGAATTGCGCTGACGAAGAAGAAGCAGTGGAAGAGGAAAACTTGGACATGCCGCTGTTCGATTTGGTTACAATTGCAGAGGCCACCGGAGACTTTTGCGTCGACAACAAGCTCGGAGAGGGTGGATTTGGCCCTGTTTATAAGGTAAGGTATTTGGGAGTGTGATTGCCACAGCAAGAGATTTGTGAGCTGTGAGTTTCGTACACATGTGTGCGCGCGCGCGCAGGGAAAGTTGAAGGATGGTCTGGAAATAGCTGTGAAGAGGTTATCGAAGACGTCGATGCAGGGCACGGATGAGTTCAAGAACGAGGTGGTCGTGATCGCCAAGCTGCAACACCGGAACCTCGTTCGCCTTCTTGGCTGTTGCGTTCAGGGGGGAGAAAGAATGTTGATCTACGAGTACATGCTCAATGGAAGCTTGGACACCTTCTTATTTGGTTAGTTAAATCTCTTGTGATTCATCAGACTCGAGTTAAGTAGATATGCAAGATGTTTGACTATCTCTTGGCTCGTTATTTATCGATTAATCAGATAAGGACAGATGTCGATTGTTGGATTGGAGAATGCGATTCAATATCATACTCAGCATTGCTCGAGGTCTCCTTTATCTTCACCATGATTCTCGATACAGAATCATACACAGGGATTTGAAAACTAGCAACATACTTCTCGACAAGGATATGAATCCTAAAATATCTGATTTTGGCATGGCAAAATTATTCGGCGGAGATGAAACAACGGGAAATACCAAGAGAGTCGCAGGAACATAGTAAGCCTTTCAAATTACTCTTGGGAAAAATTTAAATTAATTTTATAATTCATTAATTAATATTTTGATGCAGTGGATATATGTCTCCAGAATATGCGATGAGTGGAATGTTTTCGGTGAAATCTGATATATTTAGTTTCGGTGTGTTAGTGCTTGAAATTATAACGGGTGAAAAGAATAACGGAGCTTATCATCATAATCTTCTAGGAAAGGTATGTTAAACTTGTGTAAAAGTTAAAGCGTGGGCATATTTTATACATATCGCTCTGACTATAATTTCTTCTAGGTTTGGAGCTTATGGGAAGAAAATAGAGCTTTAGAAATAGTTGAGGATTTCATCCCGCATTCTTTTCCTTTGGATGAAGTTTTGAGATGCGTAAAAATCGGACTTTTATGCGTTCAGGAGCGACCAGAAGATAGACCTGAAATATCTTCGGTGTTGCTAATGTTGGGAAGCAATAGTTCTTTGTTATCGGAACCCAAGCAACCAGGTTTTGCTGTTATAGGTGATCAAATTGACACTGATTCATCGTCAAGCAAGGGTGCTTTGTTATCGATCAATCGGTTGTCCATTACAAGGTTCGAAGGTCGATAACAAGCAGTAGCTATAAAAATTACCATGTAAATTTTGTAAAAAGTTATATTGTCCTTTCAAACTCTCTGTTATCAAGCAACACAAATCACTGGCAGTTCATTACTGAATAAACAAGTAAACTTTCAGATTTGGATGAATGCCTCTCTCTCTCTCTTAACATATATATATGCTCCAAAATTAGGAATATGTCAGACTGAAAATAATCTTGATATATTAAAACTTGTGAAGTAAGGAAATCCAGAAAATCAAAAGTTACAAAAAAGTAACAAAAAAAAAACTTATTCAATGAAAATTGTGTAAGTGTTTTTTTTTCAAGAGCATCCATAAAGAACAAAACAAGGAGAATTAATCTGTTCGAACTACGTCAAGCTAAGAATGAATCACATATTATACACTCGAAACCAATTCAGAGAAAGATTTTGTGGATATATATCTGTCTCAGAGAAAGATATTCAGGAAGAATTGGAAGATTCTCTCAGTTTTTGTGAAGATACGGAAGAAAAGACTAAATGCAACGGATGAAAATTCAACGGCAAGTCAAGATTCTGATGAAGAAACGACTGTGGGACATAGCGAGGATGGACGCAAAGACCAGAAAAGAGTCTTGGGAAGAGTCCTAAAGCTAATGGTGCGGTTACGGAAAGGCCGTGAGTTTGTGTCGCCCCCACGAGCCCATGCAGCCATGCTTCGATCTCTCGCAACCTCGTCACGAACTCTCATGCAGTCTCACCGCAAACTCTAAGCCATAAGCTCTTGAGCACAAAGTTGATGTAGGTTAAGTGAGCTTGCACAGTGAAGGTTATTTCTTGACCAGCCTATTCAACTCGTGGAAGTTAGAGGATAAAAGTCAAAGTTGATAGAAAATGCGAAAACTTATGAAAGCAAAATCTGCCAATATGGCACCCCAAGTCAACGCTTTACCGAACTCAGTTAGAAACAAAGTTTTCGCTTATAATTTAATAAAACAAGCTGAAATATTTTAACACGGGAGACGAAGTGTTAAGTCAGGAATGAAGATGTTCAAACTAACCATCAAAATTTTCCAATAAACATTTTATATATATGTATCATGTTTTCATAGTTTTTCAACTGGAAAATAAATTTTCCTTTTATATTATAAAAACTAAATTGTTCAAAAATATTATATTTATAAAATAGGAACAAGATACTTTACATTTTTCATTCAAGAAAATGAGTTATGAATTTTTCCAAATTTGAAATTGCACTTTTTTAATTATTTTATTATTTATTTTCTTTTCCTTTCGAGTCTCAATTTTTTTCCAGCTTGCCCTGGTATCGCGATTGCATCACTCATGATTGATCCAGTCCGAGATAAAGGGATAGGAATTAGTTTTGACCGACTGGATATAAATCAGGTTGGCTTCCACTAGGGAGGCTCCAAACGAAGAGAATTAACCTCATTCTGATTGAGGGGATGTCATGTCATCCTCCCGTCCACGTTTCCTATTACCCAAGTCTTGATTGAGGCGATGCCACATCGTCCCACGTTCTAATAGAGGGGGTGTCACGTCCACCCACATTCTCTGTGTCTTCCGTTAACCATAACCTCCCAACTTGGGTGTAGTGGTGGAGACGCCCTAAGTGTCGAAGAGTCGGGCTTCTACTTCTGAATGAGTGGAGTCAAGCTTCTATTCCTGAGTGATGAGTTTGCCTCCGTGTCAAATTAGGGTTAGATTTAGGCCGAACCCAATTTTCTCATATCTTTTCTTTTGAAACATTATTCGAGTCATAGAAACCTTATGGTAAGATTTACTCGAAAGGGACTTAGAACAAAATCTTGAAGGATTCCCTTTCGATTTGCACCAATGAAAGAAATGTCAATTTTCTTTAGGAATGAGTGTGAGTGATACAGATTGGAGTCAGAAATTATCCTTGGCCAGGCATGGACCAACTCGGGTTAGATTTAGAGTAACAATGGGCCATAGAAAAGTCGTCCTACACGAGACGGGAAGAGAATAATGATGTACACAGACTAATGGTCTATTTATTTTGATGTGCAGGTGAGATAACAAATGAATCATACGAGATGAAAAATAGATAATGTTTAAAAAATGGAGAGCAACAGCTAGCTATGGAGAGGCCACGAGTTTATGACACAACCACGAGCTCATGCAGCCCTGCTGAGAGCTCTCACAGCCTCGTCACGAGCCCTCATGCAGCCCCACTGCAATGCTGAATGCTTTTACTCTAAAATGTGAATGGAAAAGGTAAAAAAAATTACGGTGAAAAATTATTTTCGGAGATAAAGTAAAGAGAGGATGAATAAATTACTTTCTTTGTATGCTTGAATATATTTGACGTAATTTTATAAAAAATGTATATGCATCATTTTTAGATATATAATATAATTTTATGAGTTAAATATGTTACATGTCTAATTTTTTGATATATAGTATAATTTTATGAATGAAAGGGAGTATATGTATCATTTTTTTCATTCACTGTTTTCCGTTCGATTTTGATTCTAAAATTATTCGCTAATGAATTACGTTTCTTTCCCTCTAAAAATTTTAATGAAGTAAACGATGAAAATTTTTCTAAAATATTTTCTTAATTTTACTTTCTGCTCTTCAAAGTAAATTGACCATAAGTGAGCTTGCACAGTGCACACAACTCCATCATAAGTTATTAATTGACTCACAAATTTAACTCGTTGACGTTAGAGGATAAAAGTTGAAGTTGATAAAACGTGAGTGTATCCCTATAATATAATTGTTTTTTATTTTTATTGATAAAACATGAGCGTATCCCTATAATATTTTTTATTTTTATTTTTTTAACTTTCAGTTATCCTAATTAAATTTTATCTTTACGATTTAGAAATCAAGTTATCTAGGAAAAAAAAATTAATAAAAAAAATTTAGGTATGGGAGATGTGACATGAGGTGGATAACATTATCAAACTATATATATAGAGAAAGGTGACATCTGAAATGGAGAATTTGATGCAGTGTTGTGACAAATCTTATTTCTTTCCTCTTCCATCTGCGTGTAACAAAATTCAAAGTTGTGACAAATCTTATATTGATTACATACAACAACTGTAATATTGATTTTTAAAATTGAATATCACAGCTTAAAAATTGTGCATCACGGCTTAAAAACTAACACAACAACTTAAAACACCTGTCACCATTACAGTGCTCAATTTTAAATATCAGCACTAACGTATGCTATTTTGGGGTGGATGTTTAAATATCAGAATGGGCTCAAAATTTCCTTTTATATTATAAACACTCCGTTGTTCAAAAATATTATATTTGTAAAATAGGAACAAAATACTTTATTATGAGTTATGAACTTTTCCAAATTTGAAATTGCGTTATTTATTTGTTTCCTTTTCTTTTGCTCTCGATTTTCCGGCTTGCCCTGTATCGTTAGTGCGTCACTCATGGCGGCCGACCCGGAGCGGCTTCCGCAGGTGCTCATTCTCCGTCCGAAGCCACCTTTGGAGCGAGCCCTCTCCGCCCGCTTCCTCCTCCTCAAGCCGTGGGAGTCAACGATGCCACTCGACGGCTTCCTCGCCGCCCACGCCGCCGCCGTCCGCGCTGTGATTTCCACCTCCCTGGCCGCCGTCGACGCGCCCCTGATCCGCGCTCTCCCCTCCCTTGGCTTCGTCTTCACCACCAGCGTCGGCTTCAACCACATCGACCTCGTCGAGTGCGCGCGCCGAGGCATCGCCGTCGCCAACACCGGCACCATCTTCTCGCCTGACGCCGCCGACTATGCCGTCGGCCTCCTTGTTGATGTCCTCCTCCATGTGTCGGCATCCGACCGGTATGTCCGCCGCGGATTGTGGCCCGTCGCAGGAGACTTCCCTCCCGGATGTAAAGTACGATTTCCGTTAAACATCCCATTGCCCCCTTTTTATTGTTTCATTCACTGTTTTAATCTCGATCCAAATCTGCGGAAATTAGATCGGAATCTAAAGTTCATGAGAACAAATTCAAATTATGGACGGGTTTGCGGGGGCGGTGGGCAAACGAATCGCCTTTTGCTATCACTATTGTTATCTTTTAGCGTGATGAGTGATGCCAAATGCAATATCCCATTACTTACAAACCCAGTTAGCTTCGCTAACTAGTCCTAGGGTGGTGTCCCACGAAAGTTTCCCACCTACTACCAGGGTAAATCGGGAAGCACTTGCGGCGGACGGCCCAGAAGCCCAACGTCCCTTAGTTGTGAGTCTTATTTGAAGGAAAAATCCCTGCAAATGTGAGTGCCTAGGAGACAAGTAAGCGCCCTTATCGCTGCACCATAGCCCAGGGGCTAAACGATAAACCTAGTTAGCCTTGGGAAGTGACTTGGGGTAGGCGGCCTAGAAGCCTGGCGGTCCAGAAGCCAAGCGCCCCTTAGTTGGGGGTCCCATTTGTTAGGAAAAATCCCTACAAATATGCCATAACTAGGAATCGAACCGTGGGTGCCTGGAAGACAGCTGAGTGCCCTTACCGCTACACCATAGCCCGGAGGCTTTTTTTTTGAAAACCAATTAGTGTGAGTGACATGACTTAATCTGGATCATCGATTTGAGAAGATATAAGTGTCCTTTCGGATGACTCAATCTTGACGATTGATTTCAAAAGGATAACATCCAAATGAGAAAACATTGTATCCCGTAGTCTAGGGATGCAATCTAGACCATCCAATTCAAGTTGGATGGATGAGATCTAATTGAATCAACAGGTTCTTATATCCTTTCATTTGGTATAAATAAGATCCCTCACATTTTCATTTGATGTACCAATTCATTCTAATTCAAAGATTGCATTCCATACTTTCATTGAAGAGTTTGAGAAGTTTCTTTGGTATGGAGGTCTTGCGAATTGCAGTGTTGCTATTGTAAAATAAAGTCGAGGTATCTAGACGATTTTCATGTTCCGTGCGCACCGTGTGCGGGGTAAATTCGTCTTAAAGAGATAGAGACCAACTCTAGCCTCGACTCCGCCAAAATAGTGTTATACCGTCATTCTACCTGTGCTCAGATTGCACCACCACCAAACCCAACAATTTTAAGACAAATTTTCTATGTAATCTTGACGGATTCATCATTGGCGACTACTGTTCCACTGGTGCATGGTGAGAAATCGGAGAAGTTTAAAGGTACTAATTTCAAGAGGTGGCAGTAAAAAATATTGTTTTACCTAACCATGTTGAACCTTGCGAGGTTCTTACATAAAGATGTCCCCTCCATATCTCAAGGCGAGACTGATAAAGGAAAGAGTGCGGAATATGATGCTTGTGACATAATGACTTCTTATGTCAAAATTATGTCCTTAATGGCTTGGACAACACGTTATACAACGTGTATAGTTCAATATCAACTGCAAAGGAGTTATGGAAATCTCTTGACAGGAAGTACAAAACAGAAGATGTCGGACTAAAGAAATTCATCGTCGACAAATTTTTAGACTACAAGATGATTGATTCCAAAACTGTGACAATGCAAGTCCAAGAGTTGCAGTTGATCCAATATAATCTGCATGCCGAGGGCATAACAATGACTGAGTTCTTTCAAGTTACCACGATAATTGAGTAACTTCCACCTTCGTAGAGGGAATTCAAATACTATCTAAAGCACAAGCAAAAGGAGATGAGACTTGAGGATCAGATTGTAAGACTGCGGTTTGAAGAAGACAATTGCAAGCAATTAGAATCAACAAAAATGCCTATATTTACATAGGCAAATCTGATGGAACCAAACATTGTTAAGAAGAGAAAGTATCCTAACACTCATAATTAATGGGAGGGCCAAGAATAAAAGATGTTCTTTCAAGAGCAGAGCCAAGGGAGGGCTAAGAAGTTCCAAGAAACATGTCACAACTTTGGCAAACCGAATCACAAGGCCAAAGACTGCCGACGTCCAAAGAAAGCCACTCAAGTGCACATAACTGAAGATAAGTCAATGGCAATAGCATGTCAGAATTAAACCTTATGCTGTTATATTTGAAGTCAACTTGGTGGACAATCCAAGGCCTTGGTGGATCGATACTGGTCTCACATTACACATTTGCTCTGACCAGGCCCGATTTTCAACTTATGCCGCTATTAATGAGGGAAAACTAATCATAGGCAATTCTGCAACTTCCAACATTATGTTCTCGATATCCGAAAGAATCTAGTGTCCGGTCGGCTCTTGTCAAAGTTGGTTTAAGGCTAGTTTTTGAGTCAAATAAGTATATATTGATAAAAAATAGTCAATTCATTGGCAGAGGGTTCATGGAGAATGGTCTATTCAAAATGAATGTAATAGTTGTACACCATAAATTCAATAGTAATAAAATTATAAATTCTACTTATTCGGTCGAGTGTTCTATTTATGACATGTTAAACTTGGACATGTATATTATAACACTTTGCAACGACTTGTAAATTTAGATTTATTACCAACATTTAATGTTGATCCAATACATAAATGTGAAATGTGTTAAAGTTAAAATGACAAAGTTATCTTTCTATATAGTAGAAAGAAGCACGACCCCTCTAGAATTAATTTATAGTGACATATGTGATTTAAAATTCGTGCAAACTAAAGTAGGCAAAAAGTACTTTGTTACTTTCACTGATGATTGTACTAGATACTGTTATGTGTATCTATTGAAAGGCAAAGATAAAGCTTTAGAAGCATTCAAAATTATAAAAATGAAGTTGAGAATTAAATTGGTCAACGAATTAAAAGAATTAGACGTGATCGAGGAGGCAAATATGATGGTCCATTTAATGAATTTTGTACGCAATATGACATTATTCATCAAACGACAACTCCTTACTCTCCTCAATCAAATGAGATTGCCAAGCGTAAGAACCAAACTCTTAAAGAAATGACGAATGCTATGTTAATAAGTTCGAGTTACCCCAGAATTTGTCAAGGGAACTATTTTATCAGCAAACTATATTCTCAATAAAATCCCTCACAAAAAGAAAAATAAAACTTCTTATGAGTTATGGAAGGGTCATATGTCTTCTTATAAATATCTAAAAGTATGGGTGTTTGGCTAAGGTGGAAGTACCTAAGCCAAAACGAACTAAGATAGGACCAAGACAATCGATTGCATTTTTATTAAATATGCCAATAATAGTAGTGGATATCGATTTTTGGTGTACAAATAAGCAATTCTTTATGTACATGTTGGAACAACAATAGAATCAAGGAATGTTATATTTTTTTGAAGATATCTTTCCTTACAAAGATAGGAAAGAAGAAAGCTCATGAAACTGCAAATATGAATAATCTTGGAAATAAGGAAGACACAAGTTACAGTAAGAGGCCCAAAATAGTAAATTTATTTGGTCTTGATTTCGCGACTTATATATTGGAAAATCAACCAAGGATAATAAACGAAGTCTTATCAAGTCACGATGCTCCTTTTTGGAAAGAAGCCATCAATAGTGAAATAAATTCCAGCATACAAAATCATACTTGGGAATTTGTGGATATTCCACCTGGAATCAAGCCTTTAAGATGTAAATGGATCCTAAAGAAGAAATATAAGGCTGATGGAACTATTGAAAAGTACAAGGCAAGACTAGTGGCAAAGAGATTCAAACAAAAGGAAGGTCTTGACTTCTTTGATGCCTATTCACGATCACATCCATTTGAGTATTCATTGCTATTGCTGCAATACATAACCTTGAGATACATCAAATGGATGTGAAAACAATATTTCTAAATGGTGAATTAGAAAAAGAAATATATATGGAGCAACCTGAAGGGTTTGTGGCTTCAAGATAAGAAAATAAGATGTGTAGACATGTGAAGTCACTATATGGGCTAAAACAAGTACTGAAACAGTGGCACAAGAAATTTGATAAAACTATGATGTCAAACGGATTTAAAATAAACGAGTATGATAGATGCATATATATCAAAGGCACACCTGATTCATTTGTCATTATCTGTCTATATGTAGATGATATGCTCATCATGAGTAGTAATCATGATATAATCATGACTACTAAGAAAATGTTGACCAAGAACTTTGATATGAAAGATATGGATATAGCGGACATTATTCTCGGAATTAAGATCGATAAGACATCAGATAGAATAATCCTTTCACAATTTCATTATATTGAGACATTACTAAGGAAATTTAATGCATATGATCTTTCCCCCGTAAAAACACAGATGGACTTAAAGCTTGCATTTGGCTAAGAGCCATGGTGACCCAATTGGAATATTCGAGGATAATTGGCAATTTGATGTATATCATCAATTGCACACGTCTAGATATTACCTATGCGGTCAACAAATTAAGTAGATTTATAAGTAATCCAAATAATGATTATTGGAGGGCATTAAGAAGGGTTCTTAAATATTTAAGATACACCGTAGAGTATGGATTAAATTATACAAGATATCCAGCGGTACTAGAAGGCTATTTTGATGTAAATTGGATATCTGATATAAAAGATTCTAAATCCACGATATGTATTTACCATTGATGGTGTAGTAGTATCGTGGAAATCTAAGAAACAAACATGCATAGCTCGATCAACTATGGAATCTGAGTTTATAGCCTTAGTTAAAGCCGTAGGAGAAGCTAAATGGCTTCGTAACCTCTTAAAAGATATCCCAAGTTGGGAAAAGCCCATGCCTGCCGTGATGATACATTGTGATAATTAATCGGCAATTACGAGGGCATAAAATAGCATGTATAATGGTAAGTCACGATATATTTGTCGATGACATAATTCCATTAGGCAGTTGATCTCTAGCAGAGTTATCTCTGTCGATTATGTCAAATTGAAAGATAACTTGGCGAATTCGTTTGCAAAAGGTTTGAATAGATATTAAATATACTACACATCAAGAGGAATGAGATTAAAAATCTACAAACAAGAACATTTATAGTGGTAACTCAACCTTGTTGATTGGAGTCCCAAAATTTTGGTTCAATGGGATAATGAAATTATGAAAGTTCACGTGAGTACTTGAACTAATTCCACTCTCATTCCTAGGATGGATTGCTACCTATGATATGTAGTGAGGTTAAGTTATAAACTTTTAATGATTCCTATATTTGAAAAAGTATAGCATGGTAGGATACTCTTTATAGGAGTCACTATATAAGTATGAAGAAGGGTCACTTCAATGAAATACTTTTGAATCCAAGATGTTGTCAATGGCTAAAAAGAACAAAACGGTGAGAAACTGAGAGATGGTGTTGTGTAGGTATCAGTCTTGGTTTACACTAATGACTGAGTAGTTCAAGACATCACATTCACTAGCAGCCTAGTAATTTGAAGGTACTCTACTATGGATGGTTGAAAGCCACAAGTTACCTCTCCTGATGTAATAATCTTCCGATTGAACTCTCCTTTGATTTCAACATACATGCATCATTAATTTTCATTCATGTGGGGGATTGTTGGAAAATTATTTTTGAACCAATTAGTGTATGTGTGAATGAGAAATCATATGAATTAGTAACATGGCTTAATCTAGATCGTCGATTTGAGAAGGCATAAGTGTCCTTTCGGATGGCTCAATCTCAACCATTGATTTCAAAAGGGTGGCATCCAAATGAAGAGACATTGTATCTCTTGGGAAGGGATGCAATCCACACTATCCAATTCAAGTTGGATGGATGAGATCTAATTGAACCAAGAGGTTCTCATACCCTTTCATTTGGTATAAATAAGATTCCTCACATTCTCATTTGATTCACTAAATTCATTCCAATTCAAAGCAAAGCAAGCATTGCATTCCATACTTGCATTGGAGAGTTTGAGAAGCTTCTTCGGTTCAGAGGTCTTGAGATTTGCAAAGCCAAGATAAAGTCGTATCTTGTGCGGGGCAAATTCATCTTAAAGAGATAGAGTCCAACTCTAGCTTCAACTTTGTCAAAGTGGTATTATACTGTCATGTTGCCCACGCTTAAATTGCACCACCATAAGATCCAACAGATCATTGTGTTCATATCTTTTCTTTTGAAACATTGCTCGTGTCATGGAAAACCCATAGTAAGATTAACTGGAAAGGGACTTAGGAACAGAATCTTGAGGGTTTCCCTTTAGGTTTGCGCCAATGAGAGAAAGGTCAATTTTCTCTAGGAATGAGTGTGAGTGATGCAGACCGGAGGCAGAAATTATCCTTGGTGGGGCTTGGACCAACTCAGGTTAGATTTAGAGCCTAGCCCCTCTCTTGAAGGGCATCTTTGAACGATCCGCAATGCACCCAATTCTCTTCTTTTTGGCCAATTGAGTGCTCATTGTATTTTGAGTCCACCAATAGACAGAAATAAAACTGACTTGAACGTCAAAGTGACAGTGTGTGTTAGTTTTACTAGTAGGATGTAGTAGGACTCGACAACCGTTTGATTCAACTTGTCCAACGAAATGATGTTCACGAATTCAGGGTGTTGAGTCGAGGTGTGAAGGTGTGAGGGTGAGAGGGGGAGAGGGATTCATGTAGCTGTTCTGACTAGGTGAGACAAATATGATGTGATGATAATGACCATGAGTAGGTGTTTTGCTTTGTAGGTTTCCTCTTCTCCTCCAAGATTGTCTTGTATGCTGAAACGTAAGAATGATTTGCTCTTTGAATGGTTTGGAACCTAATAGAAATCTATGTAGTTACATGACGCGCTGATCTGAGTGATGATGACCATCTTATGGCGAGTGATTGGTTGGCACAAGTAGGTTTTGTGTTTTATATGCAAGTATCTTTTTGCAAACTCATAGCCATCTCTTTTTTCAGCCTATATTTGGTTAGTGTTTGTCTAGGAGTAAGCTAAATTTTTACGATCTGTATGGCAGTTGGGAGGCAAAAGGGTTGGCATTGTTGGACTCGGGAGTATTGGATCTGAAATTGCGAAAAGACTCGAAGCTTTTGGTTGCTCAATCTCATACTTCTCAAGAAACAAAAAGACATTATTTCCTTACACCTACTTCCCCACGGTTCGTGATCTTGCAGCAGAAAGCGATGTGTTGGTCCTTACTTGTGCTCTCACAGAGGAAACACACCACATCATCGATAAGGACGTTATGTTGGCATTAGGGAAAGATGGCATAATTATAAATGTGGGAAGAGGACCTCTCGTCGACGAGGCAGAGTTAGTGAAACACTTGGTTCAAGGGAAGATAGGAGGTGCTGGTCTCGATGTCTTTGAACACGAGCCTGCTGTTCCGGAGGAACTATTTCGTATGGACAATGTAGTGCTGTCCAGTCACAGGGCCGTTCTTACGATCGAGTCATCTAACGACCTTGTTGAACTGGCAATGAAAAATTTAGAGGCCTTCTTCTCAAATAGGCCTTTGCTTACTCCTGTCCATGGAACTACCTGATCACAGGTAACACTGAATCCTGTTCTTCCTTCCTCTTTCAATGAAGTAAGATGCAGTTGAAATGATTTGTGACGAATAAGCTCAGGACCTGAACGAATGAGTTTAGCTTGTTGAAAGGCTCTACCACTTGTATTGTGTTGTGTTTTGGACTTCAGTTGAAGCCATTTCTGCTCTCTGTCAGCTCTCTTTGAATCAGATGTCAATTTGACTCATTATTATTAAAACTGAGGTTGTTCTATAGCAGTTGTAGCTGAAACTAGAGTGGTAAAAGAGCTAAGCTTTTATAATGTTTGAGCCTGTTGGATAAGGTAACTGAGTCAAGTTAAATTTAGCCTAAAATGAATTTAAGTATTTAAGTTTGCCTTGATTTTTTTTACAAGCTTGAGCCTCGTGTAAGTCTGACTCGAGTTTGATTCGTTTTTAGTTTTTAATTTAAATTTATTTGATTATTTGAAATTTTTATATTTTAAAACTTATTTGATTGATTGTTTAACTTGATAATATAAATTTATTTATTCATTTTGAAATATTATTTATTTATTATATTAATAAGAGTTTTGCCAATGAATATGATTCGTGAACCTTTTTTGTTCATAAATAGTAACTAATCATGTTCAAATTTATTTATTTAATTTATTGAATTGTTTAAATTTATTAATTTAATAAATAAATAATATTTCAAAATGAA
>JBAMIE010174456.1:0-14421 GCA_037177295.1 Kaempferia parviflora | reverse complement strand
TCACAAGACATGCTTAACTTTGAACCCTTTGCCATTTATCAAAACAAAGTTCGATCTTGGTGCTTCCAGCACCAACAGGTTGTGTCTCTTGACATGACCCCTGCCTGTTTTTGCTCTAAAAAGGGACACAACCATGTGATTTCTCTACTGGGAGACACGACCCGTGTCTGGATATGGAGGCACGACCATATCTCAAGACACGACCCTTGACTGGTTCTGCTCTGGAAAGGGGGCACTCCTGAGACACGACCATGTTTTTGTGGCATGTCTTGAGGCATGGATGTATTGTATCTCATGTTGGAGTTTGAAGGAAAGTTGTATATCTCGAAGTTATCTACATTTTGAGACTTATAAGTCCAACCGAACTGAAAGTTATAGTCATTTTACTTTTCATCCACGGAGTAGTCTGGATTTTAAAACGGTCATGTCTAAAAAGTCACGACCATGCCATGTAGCAGTATGGAAATGCCCTAAAACTCCCATGACCGTGTTCCTTATCAAGTCCTAGCCGTGTGGGTAAAATTTACGTCCATTTTGATTTTGTTTCGACCTCTATTTGGTTTGAGGAACACGACAACGTCGCTCTACATGGTCCCTTCAAGTTGATCTTCGAAAGTTGTTTAAATGTGCCTTTCCTCTCTAATTTTGACTCTAAATTGTATCCTATCAATAAAAACAAGGAAAGAGTAGATCTCCAAATAAAAATAGTAGATGTTTAACATAATGATAGAATATGGTGTAATAAACATAGATTATATGCATGAAATACAAATACATGTGCGTCAAAGCATGAATAAAAGTATATATAATCTACGCACATCGCATCCTCATCCCTAGTTTTGTTTAATCGAGGAATCTCATCCCCAACTCCGTGGGGATTAAATCCCCATCCCCACTTCAAATGTCCATTGACTTAGTCATTTTTTTAAATTTTCAACTCTTTTCATGAAAATATTAATAAAAAAATTAATTATAAAAATTATATCATCATCATCATCAGGAAGATTCGGAAATGAGGATAACATCCATACCCACCCCTGTTCAGATTGGAAAATTGTCATCCCTACTCTCGGCCTACCCAAGATGAGTCGATTCCACAATTCTGCTAAGTTCCCCTGAGACAAGCGACTCCTCAATTCCTCTCGGCCTCGCCGATCATACTCTCCTATCGGCCCCACCAATCCGACATTCCTCTCGGCCCCACCGATTAGGCTCTCTTATCGACCCCACCAATCTGGCTCTCCTATCGCCCCCTTCGATCAGACGCTTCTTCCTCCCTCCGCCTTGTTCCTCTCAACTAAGCCCTGTTAATTCAATACTCCTCCACTTAACCGGCCAAATCTATTAGCCTAACATCACGGGGGAAGTCGCCCACACCGAGGCTTGATGGCATTGACACCTCCACGGTGTTCATGGCTGCCGTCCGATTTCTACTCCAAACTCCACAATTTCACTACCGGGGAGACTTCCCAAGAGGCCGCGACAAGGCCAGGCCAAAGAAGACCTGCGAGCGGCCCCACCCGAAGGAAGAAGAGGAGCATAAGGAGGATGAGGGGAAACAACGTCTGGGTTTCTCCATTAAATTGTCCGACAACGAAATGATGCAGGATTTCATGGCATTTACAGGGACAGTGCCACTCCGGAAGCCAAGCAAGAAAGTACAGAAGCTGGTTGACCTGCTGTTTACTGGACTTAAGCTATCGAAGATTACTCTCAGTAAATACAAGGTCGATGAATAAGGGAAGCCGGCAAGGGGAGTTGATGGAGAATCACAACCATGAATGGACGATCAACAACATTACTTACTCAATTTGCTCGATGATTCAAAGCTGGTTGTTAGGGAATCGGAGGATGCATAATGACTAGTTGTTTTTCTGTATTTGTTTCCTTTTAATTGGATTATGAATTGATCAAGAATTTGACAAACCATATATTTATCTATATTAGAATGCTAAAAATTAATCATGATTTGTGAATGTGTGATACAATCTTCAAAAACTATTTTACATTCATCAACCAAATAAAAACAGCGTTCTGTTAAGAGTTAAAAGTACGGTGTTAGTTTCTAAATCCCTACAGAACAGCATTCTGTTTTGATCGATTCTTGAGGCATTTTTGTTGCTTGACATGGATCAGTTTACTCGAAGAACAAGACTAGCAGATGGATCCATGATAGTTACTGATTAGACTAAATGGTCGTCTTGAGGTGGTACACTTCTCCAGAGCTCGGTTGCACTCGAAGAAAAACCCGATTCTGCAAACTGAGACCGACATGGATCAGAAACAAAAGATTCTGGTGGAGAAAAGGGTTGCATAGGGGTGCAGTAGAGAGGCTGCAGCGTGCGTTTACTATCAGGAGAGTCTCGCAAGGAAATTCTACAGACGGGGCATGTCGAATGTTGCCTCAGCCATATATCTATGCAAATAACATGGAAATTGTGCCCGCAAAAAGGGAGAATGCGCAATACATCCTTCTCTTGGTAATCGGCAAGACACACTGTGCACCTACAAAAAGCGGTAAGATGAGTTAGGCATCTCAGATATGCCCGTTCCAAATTTGAATGAAAGTTAAACTATACATGGAAACAAAAGAGATTCGATAATTGTTCAAGAAAAAAAAGATAAATTCATGCAAGCGAATAGCCCAAGTTGACAGAATGACAATACAGAATATGTGAATGTGTTGCATTATCCTGATGACAATTTATAGAAGTAATGGAAGGGGTTAATTAGAAGAAAGTAAGGATAGACATCCTTACGATAGGCGACTAAACTCATCCTTCTATAGGACTAAACTATTGAAAAAGACTTATGAGCAAGGTGGATAAACTCAAGGCTAAATGCTCAAACCACATACTAAAAGTAATGAATTGATAAAGGTTTAAAATCTCGAACTAAACTAGAATTTCAGTTCTGATTGGCTTGAGATGTGCTGTCCATGCTGAGAATCTGTGTCAGAGGTGTGCCAAAGCAACAAGCTAAAATAAGAGGCAGGTGAAAGAGGAGGAAGACACATAGAAGATCTATTATGGGAACCAAAAGAAGAAGACGCCCTAAAAAGGACTTGAAGGTTGCCTCGGGCAACAATAAGGGTGAGAAGGGTTTTCGGAATTGGTCGCAAAGTGGTTGCATACATCTTGGGAGCTTGCAGAGTGGTGGCATGTGTCTCGAAAGCTTTGCAATCGCACCGAAGTAAATCTCACAATTTCTTTGCCGATCTTGAAGGAAATCGGAACTACCTTGAGCAAAGTTGACATTGTTGATAGAAGTATTGTCATGATGCAGAAGCTTGCCAAGTCACAGTTACAAGGTGTCATTGAGTGAGATTTTCATCATCTTAAGCATGTTCTGCATCTTGGTTGACCGGTAAAATGAGAAGATTAGATGGTGTCAACTGACACACAAAGAAATTGTAATAAAAAAAACCCTAATTGGCACACCTCCCTAAAGTAAAAACCTAAAAATGCCCTCTTTTTTTAATCCGGATATCATCTAATCAACCAAAATAGCCAATCAATAGACTGCACTTAACTGCTCAAACTAGACCCATATAGATATATCAAGATGAAGTGGTCATTTCTCAATGAAGGATCAAAACTACTCAAACCATTTGCATTTGATTTATGGATGTCTATCAATGTGAAATGTACATTTCATAATGATGGATCACCACTATTCAAAATAAGTAAAGGGTATATATGAGTTCAAAGGGCCTCCAAGAGCACATTAACGGTATCACCATTTTAACCTTCGAATGTCCATTAAAGTTGAAATTATCATTTCACCTTGATGGACATTTATGAGTTGAAATGCAAATTTGAACCCATCATTATGCTCCTGGAGCTCTTTGGGACCCATTCGTGGTCTCACACTTTAATTTTAACCACTGTATGTTCATCAAGGTGAAATGGCCATTTCACTTTGTAGACATTTACATATGTTAAAATGCAAATTTGAGACCACCATTGTGCTCTTGCAGGTTCTAGAAAAATCGTACATGCTTTCACACTAGAATTTTTAATAATTTAGGTCTATCAAGGTCAAATAATAGTTTTACCTAAATGGTCTTTCATTATCAAAATATATGTAAAACCACCAGTGTACTCATGAAGGTACTAGGAACTCATATACGCCCCAAGCTTGAATTTTGACCATTGCAAATGTGGCCATTTTATTTTGATGAACATTCACAGCGTAAAATGTAAATGTGATACATCAATGTTCTTTTCTAGGTCTCAAGATCTCATGCATGATCTGACACTTCCATTTGGATATTGATCAAGGTGAAGTGATCATTTGACCTAGATGGATATCTACGAGTGAAATGCAAATGTAAGCCCACCAGTGTGCTCTTGGAGGTTGTAGAAAATTATACAATCCCTCAAATTTACATGTTAAGAAGTGTATGCTTATCAAGGTGAATTGGTCATTTCACCCTGATGAATCTACACAGGTCTAGTCTGAGTAGGCAGATCTAGTCCAAACAACCAAGAACAATTGGTTGATGAACTAATACGGTCAACTAAATGGTGCCTGGGCAAAATATGGGAGAATATTTCATGATTTTTCACTTTAGAAAGATGAATCTGTTTGGCATTTGTGAAACTAAGTGTATCCAATGGCTAATTCCCAATTTTTTATACATGGTTTGAAAAACTCACCTAAATTTAGAGAACTAACCTTATGTATTCTAAGAGCAACTTAAACGTTAACAAAATTTTAACTTAAAATAAAAGTGATCCATCAAATCTGCATCTATATATGTTACAAAACAACAACAACTACTACAACAAAATCTTATCCTAGTAGGTGGGGTTGGTTATATGGATCCTTCTACGCTATTGGACTCTATCTCCTACTATATCACCATCTATACTTAAATAAATTTTATCTTGTTTTATTGTTATTAATCAAGCCTTTTTTGGTCTTGCTCGTTTGATGTGCATGTGTCATAGTTTCATATCGCCTAACTGGAGTATTTATTGAAGTACATGTCCATACCATGTTAAACATATCTCTCAGAGTTTTCCTTCAATAGATACAACTTTCTCTTTAATCCTCTCATTTCTTTTTCCGTCCATCCTTGTACTTCAACACATCCACCTTAACATCCTCATCTATGCAACTCTCATTTTCTACTCATGTGATTGAGTCATAGCCCATGATTCAGCGCCATATAACATAGTAGATCTAACCGTCGTTTAGTAGAACTTCATCATAAGTTTTAAAGGTACTTTACGATCATATAAAACAACCGACACTCTCCTCCATTTCAACCATCTTGCTTGTATTCTATATAAGACATCTCTCTCACATGCCCCGGAGGGCCCCTAAGATGACAACTTCACATTAATGTTGTTATAATAATGTTATTTAAAAAAACAATCTTAAATAAAAGCTCATAGTTCTAGACTCGTTATCTCCCATCTTAACAATTGTCTCATTACGTCTAATATTGTTAAACTTAAATTCTATATATTATATCTTTACTCTACTAAGCTTAAGCTTTCACTTTTAGTGGTTCCCACCAAAATTCTAGTTTAGCATTTACTCCTAGATGTGTTACAAAAGAAACTCAAAATTCTCACAATATCACAAACTCAAGTAAAGATGATTATAGGATTCCATTAGTAACTTAAAGCATACAAAAGTTTAAGAAAAATTCAAATCCGTAAATATAATCATCAGGAAATATGAAAACAATACTCTATGCACAAATTGAGATGGGGTGTTTAGTAAATTAAACATCAAAATAGAATGTGATAATGATGTATAAAGATTATAACAATAATAAACTAACCTAGTAAAGTAGGAAAATTTTCATTTTGCCGCCCAAACTTCACCTCTAGAGTTATAAAATCAATAGACCCAAAAGTTTCCATACTCTTGTTATTTCACCCCAAAACCATTACCTCCATTTGTTGATGATGAAGTAGTGACACGACATATTGACCACATCATTATTCTATTAGAAAAATTAACAATGTTAATGGTTAGGGGGGTGAACTAACAAAAGTTTAAAAACTATACGATATTTTAACAATTTTTGAAGGGAATAGCTTGAAAAATGAAAATTTTCAAGGGTAAAACCAAAATTTTCCACTAGAATATATATGATGAAAGGGATTTTAGATGATATATAAATGTTTTGTTCCCTAAAATATGATTGATTGATCAAATCAAAAGGAAAACTTAAGAACTACAAGAAATTATTTTTAGAACAACTAGAAAAACTATTAAGGAGACTTGAATGACAATGTAGCAAGACTATATGGGGAGATATGAGGAAAGAAGTTGAAGTAGAAAAATCAGTTGCAAGGCCATGTCTGAGAAATGCTTAACTAATGATTAAAATACCGTTTCGTGCCGCCCGACGATTTTTACCGTTCCGACGGCGGAACGAAACCCGACACCCTATGCGTGACAATTCGCATGTGTCACGCACACGAGTTGGGTGTCAGAAGGTGAGTCAGAGGATCAGAAGAGTCCTAGAGGGATCGCAATAAGCCTCCAACGCCGCCCGCAACGTTTCGCGATGCATAATGCCGCTTGAGGGAGCCACGAGCACGATGCTCTTGTTCACCGAATAAAATTAAAATTAGATTTAATTATTTAAAACAATTCTCAACTTAAGTGTGATACTTTGAAGAAGCTTTCATAAACCCTAGTTAAATTATCCCAATAAAATAAATAAAAATATATTTAAAATTTTAAAAATAAATTTTATTAATTAATAATCTGATTTTTTTTACTATTTTAAAATTTCAAAAAAATTAAAAAAATCTAATAAATTAAATTTATATTTTAATATTTTTAATTTTTTACTGTTTTAATGTTTAATTGATATTATATTTTTTTTTATTTTAAATATATATTATTTATATTAATAAATAAATAAATAGTTAATTTATATAATTATTATATAAAATAACATTTTTGTATTAATTTATATAATTAAGATTATTTAATCTGGAGAACCAATACTTCCATTTGATTTACATTCCTCATATTAGTAAGGTAACTATTATGATATATCAATTTTAATTCGAGTTATTGATAGATCATTTTTTTAAGAAACTATATTTAATTATTTTTTTAATAATATTAAGTTGTTCAATAATTGAGAACTTATATAAAATTAATATACAATTTATTTTTAAATATACACCATAGTCATATTTATCTAATAATTACTATATATAAATAAAAAAATATCGAAACCGTATCGGCATGACACAATATGATACAGAAACCGTATCATTCCGGTCTGGGACCGAAATCTTAGCATGGGTCGAGATTTTAAACCTTGTACTTAACTAGTCGATACCAACTAATGAAGCTAGAATAGGTCTAAAAAATCATAATAAGAAAAATATTTCTAGTTTTATTTAATTGGATTGATGAATTCTAAGGATAATAATGCATGATTTTCCAAAAATATAATATAGAGAAAAAAAACTTTAGGATGAAATGGTTCATAACAATGATATTATGAGAAATACCATGACAAATAAGATTAGGAATGTGTAATTCTTCTATAATTGTAACATATAGAGAGAGTTGTCCAGCAAGAGAGAACAAAGCTAGTAGCTTCATATCCTAAAGATAGACATAGTTGTAAACTACAATGAATTTGATATAAGATACCTAGAACTGACCAAAGATCAAACGAGTGAGTACACAAAAATATATAACTTAGTAATTTTGTAGAAAATATAACATTGATTAAGATATTATTAATAGGATAAAAAATGAGTGGTTAAAATGAATATAATTTCCTAACATCTTGTGTGATACTCTTGTGTCCCTTATACTAAAAATTATTTTCAACATTGTGCAAAGACTAGCCATTTTTTATGGGTTAGATTGTTGCATAATTAGGAAAGAACACACACAAAAGTTAATATAGCAACATTGATTAAGATATTATTAATAGGATAAAAAGTGAGTGGTTAAAAAGAATATAATTTTCTAGAATCTTGTGTGATACTTTTTGTGTTCCTTGTACTAAAGAAATTGTTTTCCACAATGCAGTAAGAGCAGCCATATTTTATGGGCTAGAGATTGCAAAAGTAGGAAAAATCGCACACAAAAGTTAGCATAGAAGAAACAATAATGCTAACATGAATTTGTTGGAAACCAAAAATACTAAATAAAAAAATATCATTTGAGGGAAGTAGAGTAGTAGTTCGTGATATTGTGGTAGAAATACTTTAACAAGGCATGGAGATGTTCCAATGGTATAATTAAATTGGATCAATTAGAATTGGTGTGAAGGATAAAACCAAAGAAAACTTACTTAAAACAACTAAGTATGACTAAAAATATTTTAAATTAACACCAATATAACCTATATAAAGTTACATGGTGGGTATGATTCCTAAAGAAAATAGCCACTACCAGTAGTTGGAATTGGGCTCATGGTTTATTCGTTGTTGCCACCACCAGAATAGATGACTAATCATTTATTTAACCAACTTAGTGGGAGGCATATCATAAGAACAATTAGAACTGGGGAAAAGTGGAAGTAGATAGCAAGATGCAACCTTGCCAGCATCCGTTTCCTGGAAAGACAAGCTAAGATGCTAATAATCCAACAAAATTGAGTTGATAAACCCAATAATTTCTCACAGTAGGCATATGAATACCACTGCATCAAAAATATGTAGAGAAATTAAAGCAACGTGTTAAAATAGGATATATAATAAAAGAAACTAATTCTTAGAGAATAAAGTGATGAATAAACGGCCTAAACAATAACCACATCAAAATGCTTACACCAGTTTACACTTGTTGTTAGAATGTTTTACTTGAAGAAAGAGCATACCTTTCATGACAAGTAAACAAAGTAAATATAATACAACAAATGAAGGTACTAACAAATAACAGAGAAGAGACTTAACTTTGATATCAGCTAATCATATAAGTTCCTATTTTTTTAAAAAAAAAAAAGATACAAAGAAAAGTAATAGATTAACTAGTAGTATAACACCACAAAAATACTCGTGTTGATTATTCAATTCTAAACACTTTTCATTAAAAAGTGTAAAAAAATTTCAGATCATCCTTATCTTACATTTCAAAACCAATATATCTGATGATAGCATCGTAAAGGAGATTCAGCATTTCTTCGGCTTTTCTCTCAAATAATTTTCCATAGTAAAGTGGCAACAAAATGTTTTCTTATGCTGGTTCAGAGAATCATTTTCCCATGTTTAAGTATGCATAAAACAGGTGGGACTAAAAAGGAGCATATCATGTAACTATGCATCTTCTAAAAATCTAGTCGTATGATAATAGCATCTTGTAACTATGAATACAGAAATCAACAGTGCAGCCGAGTTCTAAACAAGAATATAAGATGGAGGCATAACTTGTAATAAATTTGAAATAATGATGTAATGCTATCTGCGCAAACAATGTAAAAGAAGGTAATGTAACTCATCTGATTGTCAAAGTTAAAACTAGACCTGAAACTGAAACTGGCAAGCAAAAAAGATAAGATTATGAAAGATTTCATACACAACTTTAGAAGTAGTGCATAAGAATAAATTTCATGCTTCATAAGAATGATTGGAATCACACAGATTTCAATCACACAATATAAGCAGATGAAAGCAAGAGTTTTCACTAAAAGACAAAATTTTAGTCAATGGATATAGGAACAACCACAAAAGTGAGAAAAAACTTTTATACAAATTATTGACGCTGTCAACCATGCATTGAATATGAAGGTGTCAAAAATGAAAGCTCACTGTGTTTCTTGTCCGCATGAAAAGAGAAGATCCCCAAATTTTTTTGTAGGGAAGCTAGAGACCGTAATCGGTTCCAATCCATGAATCCCGCGTTGTATCTGTTTCAGGAAGAAAAAAAGTAAGAAATTAATAGGTACCCATCTATGTTCAAATATCACAGCTTCCTGTGTCAAAGAATGTGATCAAGAAGAAATTCCAAGAGTGCAGCACTCACCTCAGAACAGGGCACACAATTAATAGGGAAAAGAAAGCAGTGAAAATAGAGATACATAAACTGGTAGTTAACTGCGTGCCTCTAGATTGTCTCAAAACGAATAATAGAAATAAAAATGGGTAACTGAAAAAGTCAAACTTGATAAGCTGCACCAAAACAAGGCAATTAAAGCAACCTGTTCAATATTAACATCCTTCCTTTATCTTCAACCATTCTATGTTCTATACTTGGTACTCAAGGCCCATACGGGAAAAGAAAATTCTCCTTCCCTCCCGTTCAAACAATTCTGCCTTGTGTTACTACCATTGCTCGAAGCTGGGAAAAAGTGGATACAAAGAGAACCCATTGCAAGAATGTGATGTCAAATGCTAAAAGGACAGAAAAGGAATAGCAGAATAGTATCCAAATACGCTGACTTATACTCCTGTACAGTCTTCTTTGATCCATACCCCCACTTATACTTGTTGCTAACATTCTAAACCCCAATCGGTCCTTAATTACACAAAACCATTATTCCCATCTATGGAACAGGAAAGGCAAACAGATGAAGGCATAAACTCACAGAATATGAACCAGCAATACCAAGTTCGGATCTGGCGGCGTCATCAGGAAGCGGAGTTCTCGATCTCCTGAGGTGGATTCTTGCGCAGATGAGCCGCGTGCACACGAAAACTATGAACATGATACTCACCGCGAATCCGATCACTGTCATCACCAGGTTAAGCCCCGGCGAGACCATGATTCCTCCCTTCTCCCCCAATCCCGCTCCTCTCCTCTCCTTCGATCACAGAGAAGGCATGCCAATAAAGGCGCTTCCTTCTCCTCGGAATCTACCGCGATTCCTCGAGGTCACTCCGCAAGGAGACGTTGCAAATCACTGGAGCCAGAAGAGAGGAGCAGGGAAGGGACTCCGGTGGCATTCTCCGGAGGGCAGCACGGCGGAGAGGAGTGAGACGGAACCGCTGATCAAAACAAACGAAAAAAAATGAAATTAGGACTCTTTCCACTTCTGTTAATAGTAAATTCTTTCTATTTTTAACTCTCACCCTTCATAAATACCCATATTTTATTAAATTTTTTATTGGGTTAAAACTCAATTTAGTCCCTCGTTTTTTGACGTGTGCCTATTTTCGTCCCTCATGTTTCAATGAACCTAATTTAGTCCCTCATTTTTTGAACGTTTTCTCAAATTCATCCTTCTGTCAAAATCGCTGTTAAAATTGACCGGAAGACTTGTTTAACCGGTGAAAACCGATATTTTTTACTAAAGTTAATACCCAATTTAGTCCCTTATTTTTTGACATGTTCCCATTTTGGTCCAAAAGTATTGGTCGCTTTTACCTGTTAAACAAGTCTGCCGGTCAATTTTAACAGTAATTTTGACGGAAGGATGGATTTGGGAAAACGTTCAAAAAATGAAGGACTAAATTAGGTTCATTGAAACATGAGGGACGAAAATAGACACACGTCAAAAAATGAAGGATTAAATTGAGTTTCAACCCATTTTTTATTTTTATAATTTACTTCCACGAAATGTTATTTTTAATACTTCCTTTTTTTTCTTAAATAAGAGCCTTATTTTATTTCATAAAGGGATTATTATATAATTAAAAGTTGAAAAAAAAACTCAAACCGTACCAAATCCTAATTAATAGAAAATTCATTCGTCAACTTTGTTACTTGTGTTGCATTAAATTTAAGGATAAGTTGTCCTAGTAATTAAGGATGTAACTCACAACTAATCTTCCCATCTTTATCCATTGAAATTACTCATAATAAAAGAGGAAATATATGTATTTAATGCTACTTTCGTATATTTTCTTATTAAAACATGCCTTAAAATAAATAATGCTCCAAACAGATTGCCTGCCGTCACCTGGCGATCTCCTACAGTCAACTCACTGACATTTTTTATAGGAAACATATTACTTATCATAGTTGCTCCACGTCTTCACCACGTGTTATTTCACTTGGATGGTTAATTTTAATTTCCTGATTTATCTTCATTTAATTATGTAAGTCAGTCATGGAGATTATCAGGGTGATAGACTTTGCTATGTAGAATAATCATATAATTTTTTAATGGCACGATGCTTACTGGGTAGTCGATGAAAATTTTTTATAAAATTTTAAAATTAATTGATTTGAATAATTAAATATTTAAATTATAAAAAAAAAATTAGCCTAAGGAAAAGATTCCTTCCGTAGAATGTTTTTTTATTTTTTTGTTGTTTAATGCAATGTTTTTTAAAATGATGATACCTTCGTTGACGGCCCTCTATTGGTAATTATAAAAAATGGCTTCTGATTGGGATCGACCAGTCATAGCCGTTGTGATGGCAATTATGTTATATTATATATAGTGATTATTAGTTCCTTTTTGGGAGTGGTTAATTTTTTAATAATATAAAAATTTTGTGAAAAGCCACCGTGTCCTGCTTTTATATTTATTTATTTTATGACAATAAACGCATGTGAAGATTCTTGATAATTTATTTAAAATAGAATCATTAATATTTTACTTTCTAAATTTTTATTTGGTCTTTTCGCATTTAGTGTAGTGCATATTAATTAACAATATCTTATTTGTTAGTGTTGGGGAATTGGGGAGGAAGGATATTATTATTTAAAACCCTCCATTTGTTTGAATTGTTTGAACATTTTAATCATTTGAGACTTACCTTCAATCAAATGAATCTGCGAGGAGATCCTAACCTCAATTGACTTGTACAGTTTATACAAAGCTCAAGGTCGAGCTTAACCATCCACTTAGTCATGCAGGATCTAAAAGTGTGAATCTCAAAATTGTAATATCTTACAACTCATATAGTTTCCAAGTCTTCAGCAGCATCATATCACCCTTGTGTTAGGACTGAGATAGAGGGGGAGGAAATAAATCCAATCGCTTCTCGATTTTGGCATTGTCTCACTTGAATCTAAACCGGCACCACATGTACAACTCTGAAATTTTACTTGGTATCTGCATCTTAAGGTGACTAATTCAAAGTTTACTCCTAGCAATCTTCCTTCATTATAACAATCTTCCTTCACTATAACAATCTCCTTCTCAGACACCTTCCGAAGGCAAAGAAGTTTCTTACAACTTGTTCTTATAGAAACACAATATGAAAATAAGAAAACAAGAAATGAAAGCAAATGCAATTAGTACAACCTGTTATGTTTGAGAGGTGTCCTAAGATAATCGTCTTATGATTTGTATTATTTACTTATATAAATAAAAATTACTATTTGAATACGTATATTTATTTGTTTGAATGGTCTTCAACTTACTTACTGAATGTCCGCAATACGATTCATATCATGGGAGAATTTGTGATTGGATCACAACTAGTGAGCATCTCTACATGTGCAATTATGAATGTATTGAAATAATCCCTAGTCAATGAATTAATGAGTTCGGACATCATCGATTCTGTGAGGCTAACACGGATTATACTCCTTGGTCTAACCAAGCAGTTGTTACTCACTAGCTGGAGACATTGGGATGTTAAGAGTTAAACGTGGATGTTAGTTATGGTAACTAATTCATTGGAGTGACCTACTGTAAGGCTTTAGATGGTTCTATACATATATAGATATGTCTGTGAAGTTCTTACTGCAGCTTGAGTGTAAATTTCCTTCAACTTGAGGTATTCAAGTCACTTTGGTTATGGAAACCTATACTTTGACATCTTAAGTAAACATCTTTGTGGAGATGTGGACCTGATATGATTGAGTATAAGTCAAAATGTCCGAAGGTGTTTGGATAGCCCATAGAGGATTCACTGCTCCTTGTGAGGAGACGTATACCCTATGGACACTTGTTAGAATTATTACTCAAAGTCTTTCTAAAGCATCACATGGTAAAAGTATGAGACTCTTAAGACACATGCAGGAGTAATTCGAATCTGCAGGACAAGACAATATTACTTGAGCTAAATGTGACGTAGTCAACCTAATGGGAACAAATACATAGACTATGTCCTGAACTAAGTGAGTATAAGATGAGTAAAAGGAATAAGGTACGACTCACTATAGTTGTTGAAGGGTTCAAAACTAGTTCTGGAATCACCTGTGATTTTTCAGTTAATTGGAGATTATGATGTACTACTAGGTGTCACTCATGATCGAACCATAATTAAGTTGTTAATTATGGACGGTCAAGATAAATCTGGAACCTATAAGGTCACACGCACTACGTGTTAGTTATAGCCCTGAGTGTCAATCATGTGTTGATTGGCAAGGACAATTTTGTATCATATTTTATTAATAAAAGGTAAGTCTGGTTATTATAATTTTATTTATGTGTGCCAACTAAATAAATATATAGTAACGCCTTTGAACGGTAGGTTCGAATCTACAGTATATCAATTAGTTAAATTGATTATGAGAAGCTGTAGAGAACACTGTTCACAAATATTCCTAGTTTAGTATCAATAGACAAAGGCTATA
>JBAMIE010174450.1:0-14422 GCA_037177295.1 Kaempferia parviflora | reverse complement strand
TTTACAACCCTACTTTTTAGTACTATTATTATTATTATCTATTGTTTAAATTTTCCATCTAAATTTTGAACCAATTAGACGTATTATAGCACCAACGAAATCGTAGTTGTTGCAATATATGTAGCAGCTGCAGTTTCGTAGTTGTTATAAACATTAATGGTTGATGAATTAAGTTGAATCCGTGTTATAGTACCTATGAAACTGTAACTACTATAATATGAGTATTACATTGTCACAGTTACAAAATCATAACTATAACTCGTTCAATCGATTCATAATTTGATGAAAAAATTAGGCTATAGATAATAATGAAACAGTATTAAAGAATAGGATTGTAAATGTACAAAACTGAATAGTGACAAAGGGGCTCTCTTTTAATTATAAAGTGGAGTGGGTGATGATTCAGAACAAATGGAAGAAGGTGTAGAAATATATCCTTTTATTTTTAAAGAAAAGAGGGGAATTCCTAAATAAGGAAAGGTAGAAAGGAGAGAAGACGGTCACGAGCTCGCGTTAGCTTGGCTACTAGCTTACGACTAGTTTCGCAAGATCACAATTTCAATTGAGCTCATTGTTGAGTTGGGAGTTAAGAGTTGGGATTAAAGAAAATGTTTTCCGTCCAATTTCAAATGGATGAAAAATAATCTTCTCTACGAGCTATTTAGTACAAAGAACCCTTATTTTTAGTAAAAGTCATTATGTTTTAAAAGACAATTATCAATAATTATAAACACAATATTGTCTTCAACAGAACATCTAACTCTCTTGTTAACCTTACCTCCAATACCATTATCGTATTGCCAATGCATTTCAGAAACAATTACCTAAAAGACATATCGCGCGGCGTGTTAGCTAGCTTGCTAACGCCCCTAGAAGATGAAACTCCATCGGGATAAAAACAATCCAAAAGACAAGTAAAAGAAGAAGCAAATTATTGTCTTCTAAATCTAATATGTAAATGAAACAATCCAAATCTTATTAATTGCAACAATTAATGATTGATAATCAACATATTAATGATAATCAATGTTGTTCATTCAATAACTCCTCGTTAAATCAGGACCATTCGACCATATAATTAAATCATGATTCTTTTAAAATATTCACAATAATACCACGAATGAATATTGAAAAAGAATAGTGCAATATTTAATGGGCAGAAGAATCTTTAATTTAGATGATTTGGAATTCATTTAAATAGATTTTTTTTTGAATTATTCTTATAAGAAATAATATCATAAATATAATTATCTATTTTAAATAATAATAATAATAATAATAAAGATATATATTCACAAAATTAGGTACATATGAAAAATAAATAAAAGAAAAAATAAAGTAGATAATGTGGGTGGTCCAACCCAACCGAAGGATGGTAAAAGGTCAAATCAAATTGGAAGATGAATAAAGAAGAAGAATAAAACAATAAAGATATGCATGAAAAATACATACTAACTGATAAAAAAATTGAATTATTTTATTTTTCATATTTATCTTGTATTGATTTTTTTTTTCTTAATTTTTTTATGAATTATTTATCAGCGCTAGCTTAGTTTTTTAGTATTATATTAAATGTGATTTTTTTTTTTATAAAAAAATAGACATGTGCAAAAAGTTTAATATTTTATATAATTCAAGTTTAGAAGACTAATAAAACTAAATTAAATTATAAAATGATTGTGATGTAGATAATTTGTTATGATTCGTTATATGTTGTATCAAGTTATAAAGTAGATTTCGACCTAAGAAAAAGATTGTTAGGACAAAGATAGTTTCGGAATAATATGTACTCATAACTAATTGGTGGAGCTATGTGATGACACTAATTATAAAAACAATATTTTGATATTATTATCATGATGTTTTAATAAATTAAATGTGTATTGTAAAAGAAATTATGATTAAGAATTTGTTATTGTTGTTCAATGACAATCACTGCTATAGATACTTTTGTAAAATCCATTTTACTTAACGTCCCCGTTCCCCTCTTCATCTCTTGTGTAGCCGACTTGCCATCAATAGCCTTACCTCCATCTTTATCCTCTGCACTCATAGTTGACGCATCCTCTTCTTCCTAGCCTTACCTCCATCTTTATCCTCTTCACTCATAGCTGATGCCTCCTCTTCTTCCTCCTCTTCACTCTCAATCGTTCACATCGCCTCCTCCTCTCTACTCCTCTTCCTCCTCATGGAGCATTGATAACACCTCCTTTTATTTCTCTTCGCTCATAGTTTTCGTTCCTCCCTTCTAACTATACTTACATTCATCGTCGCCTCTTTTCCTCATTCACAACCATTCCTATCCACATCTATCATCTTTCCAAGGTGCCCAATTGATAGCGAGCTATCCTCTAACTCATCAACAACGAATGACATGTCATCAAAAGTGAGAGGATACCACCCGAGGCGGCATTTCGGTTGATAAATAATAATCACAAAACGGGAAACAAAACAAAGGATATTAATGAGACTATGATATTCAATAGGTTATATCAACATGATGTGATGCAAACTAACAGTCTCATTGGTACGTTTGACCTAAAATGTCACACTCTCTTTGTGGACTGCTCAAACCTTCCTTGTTCCTATTTGCATGCTTCCTTTTCGCCTTTAATTAATTAACACTTTCATTTCAACTCAATTTCCAAATATTTAAACCACATAAAATATTAAAAAATTACAAGGGCTTTTTAGGGCTTGTGTTCTTCATAATAATTCATTTGCAATATCGATTGGATAATGAGTGATGTGGGTAGAACAAACCAAACACTAACGATAATTCTTTATGGTGATGAAGGAATATTATAATTACAAGTACTTTTAGGACAATCTGATAAAATGTTTTTCATTAATTAATGAGTGATAAATATTATTTTAATAGTAAACTTTTTTTGTCACTAATTAATTTTTGGGGTATTTTTGTAAAATAAACACAGGTCAATTAGACAGGACCGAGTTTAGGTGTGAGTCGTGTGTTGGGTTAGATGTGAGTCTAGAAAATTTCGCTGTTGGGTTGGGTGCGAGCATCTCTAACCATTTAACACCTAACTCCCTAGAATTTAAAATTTAGTTTTTAAATCCACTTAACTAGTACCTAATCCATATATTTAAAAAAAAAAAAAAAAATAGGAGGAAAGTGGACGAGCAGGGGCATTTTCGTAAAATACCGTCCCACTTGGTTCCGTTCCGAATCATCTAGGTGTCAGCATCCTCGACGCCGCCGTTAACTCCCTCGGTCCTCTGTCTCTCTCTCTCTCTCTCTCGTGGCCGCGGCGGCGAGTGACGTCTTCCTCGGCGTTTCAATTCTTCGAGAGCAGTTCCGTATTCGACTTCTCCTCTTCCTCTCCATCTTCTACGATTTCCCTTCGGTTCCAGATCGCCGGAGGCCCGCTTAAACGGTAATTCGCTTCGCTTTCCTCTCTCCGAGTGATTCTAAAGCAGTAGAACGGTTGAGTGCAGTAGAGTACCTTTCTTCCTCTCCTCTTCCAATCCTCGCCAAAAGTTTGCTCTTTTCTGCAGGCGGTTTTTCTCTTTGGTTTGCCTTATTTTTTCAGAATGAAAGGAATTCTCTTTTTGCTTGCTTGCTTGCTTGAATTAGTCTTCCTTTTCTTTGTTGAAGATCGAATTGACTGTTAATTTGATCAAGAGTTGTTAGTGTTTGAAAAATTAACAAAGAAGGGATGAAATTGACTGAATAGTCCATATTAAATCACAATTTGAAAATATTATGAATATGAACACTAATAAAACTAGTTAACTCGAGTGCGAATTTGATCTATTACATTTGTAGTTTATTTTTCTGCTGCCTCAAACTTGACTAACAAATTCTTGCAATTGTTCTTTGGACTAACAAATCCTTGTATCTCCTGCACTTTAATGTCTCTTCAAATTGATCCTTATGCAGCATTCTGTTACGCTTAGTCTGTAAGATGCTTAAAATCCCTTTGTTATCTCAATCTAATTCTTGCCCTTTCTTTTGTTTTAGGACTATGAGTGCTTGGGCCTGAAAGAGTGAGTTCAAAAGTAATGTCAATGACTAGTCCTGAAGAAAACAATTCTATGCCCTGCAGGAGTGAAATCAAATAGATCTTTGTAAATGAAGAGGCTATTTTCATTTAAATCTCTGGGGGCAAGGGATGCAAGTGACACTTCTCTACAAACAGCTCCTTCATGTTCTGACAAGAAGTTGGGATGCAGCGAGAAGGCCTGTGATTGTTCTCTGACTGTAAAAGACATTGCGAAAGATCCCAGTCGATATCCAGAAAATGAAGACTCACCTCGAGTACTTGTTCGAAGAAGCCATTCGTTTTCTTCCGGTGCCGTGAACGGTGCCTTCAGAGAGGGGAACCTTGTTTCTTTGAGTGATCTGTGCAGACCAGTCGTCAGTTGTGGCAACTCACCACATCAAGCATCTAGTTGCCAAGTGCAGTAAGTTCAGGAACTCTATTACTCCTGTGTTCATTCTGTTATTTGATCCACATGCAAGTGCAAACTACTCTAGAATACAAAAATTCAGATATATTCATTGATGCTTATCTAACCCAATTAATGATTGGCATATGCTGCATGTTTGCGAACTGATTTTTCTTGTTTGTTTTTGCACAATTTGTTACCAATTACTACAGTTTCTTGGTGGCATCTTGGGTAAACGCTTTAATGTTTCAAGGGTTTTAAAGGTGAGTAGTTGAAGCTTCTTGTAGTTGGTTGATGCTTGTGATTGCAGAGTTAGCAAGTTTGGAAGATATTCCAACATATTAGGAGTTTAGATTCACCTATCTATAATATCAGGGTTGTGTTAGCTTTGTTCCAACACAGTTAATGCTTAAATGTCGTGTTGCTACAATATGTCATGAAGTTGATTTCCAATGTCGTTTAGGGTTGGGTGAAGTCCCTATTGATTTACCTCCCTATTAAATTGCATGGGGCAATCCTAGAGGGGCCCGCAGATGAAGGTTATCACCTTTTATTGCAATCGGGTTGTGTTAGCTTATGGGTCTTCCAACTTTACACGAGGAGAGATTTTGTTGAGATTGTCACTTTTGTGACAAAAGGCGAATACATTCACTCTCAGCGCCCCCGCCAATCCGTCTCAGGACCAATACGGGGAGGTAATCATGGGTGACTACTAGCCATAAGTGCAAACGATCAAGACATAGGGGAGGTATATGCTCGGGCACGCCGAAATTTGACCTCTAGACCTCATGAGTGTGTGTGTGTGAGAGAGAGAGATTAATGGATTCATGAGCTATTGTTCATATTACGATTGTGCATGTTAGAATTTTACCAAGTATTGTCACTATAAGATCTGAGATTTGAATCTCGGCATAATCGAGGTAAGTGTCTCTCTCATGTGCTAGTCACTATTCTAAGTGTCAGTAGACATCAGTGATTTACCTCTTCCATGTTGGCCTGGAACGAATTGACGGGGTCACTGAGGGCGAGTGCAGTCGCCTTTGCCACCATGTTATAGTTTTTACCTTCCTTTCGTTAATTTCTTAACCAGATGACAAAGTTCCTGTCGAATGTTGATACTTGAGTGTTTTCTTCTTGTGGTAATGATATTCTAATTTTTCTTGCTTTCTGATTCAGCTGCCATCGACCTTTGCGTCCCCATACTGTTCATAAACAGGGTTCTCCTGGTTCTTCAAAGAATCCTGAAATTTCATCGGAAAATTCTTCCTGCTGTTCTCCTATTTTGTCAAGATGCAATGTGTCTCAACAGTCACGATTCCAAGAAAGGAATGAATTTCTTGACCAGCACTCTGATGGAGGTAATCAGAAAGTTAAAGCGGGGAGACAAACTGAAAAGTGTTTGTCTGAATCTGGAATCCATTTCTCCGAAGATAATAGAGCATATCAAAATGCAGTAAGGTTGCAAGATGTCCAATCTACAGCACTTTCTTCAATTATGTACAACAAAGAGGATGTAAGAACTTACTCATTGAGGGAGGTGAATGATTCCTTTCATGACTTTTCCAAACAAAATTGCATAAGAGATGATTCTGGTCTTGCGTCCTCATGGAGACACACAAAAGAGGGTGACAAGAAATCGTCGCATGCATTTCCTGGAAAATTATCCAAGAATTTCCAAGACTCCGACTCCGAAAGCACTGCAACAGTTGAGGATATTTACATGGATTCTTTTGCTCAGGACCTGGAAAAATATGACTGTTTTGTCAAAAAAAGAATCATGGACAATAGCTCCGATCAACAAGATACAGATGAAGAATTACTTGAGAAATTGAACGACATTGAAAAGATGATTGAGCTCCTTAGCGAGGAATATTTTGACCTCGAAGAACTTAACAAAAGTGAGTCACATGTGTCTTCGCTCTTCCAAACTATTAGGGATATCCAAGAAGACAGGAAGTATTTGGCATTGGACCTCTCAGCACAACTAAAGTGCAGAATTGCAGAAAGATATGCTACAAAAAGGCATTTAAGGCAAGCCAAATTAGAGCTGAAAACACTAAGTCGGAGGTTGGAGAGGGAGAAGATTCAACTTCAATTTAATTTAAGGAAAGAACTGGAGAGAAGTTCAAGTGACTGGTCGATGAAGTTTGAGATGATTCAGTTAGAAAAACAGAGGCTACACGAACAAGTGGTGCATCTAGCAGAGCAAAATGTTTCTTATCAGAGGGAAATATCTTCGCTCAAAGGCACTGATGGTGATAATAAAAGTAGGAAATTGAATTTAGAAATGGAACTAACTAATCTAACTGCCAACGCGGAGAAACTTGGAGCAGAGAATAAAAATCTCGATAAAGCTTTGCTGGAGACAAAGGACCGTTTAGATGCAACTGAAAAGGAACGGGATTGTATCCAAAGATGCTTCAACGAGAAGGAAAGAGAGTACAAAGAGTTGCAAAAACTGGTTGTGCGCTTCGAAAGAACATGCAATGAGCAAGAAAGGACTATTGATGGCTTGAGGCAAGGTTATAGTGATGCTTTTGAGAATAATTTGACAGAAAGAAATGATCAGTTAAATAAGTTGCAGATCGAGCAGATAAGGTTGACAGGTATTGAACAAAATTTAAGGAAGGAGTTAAAGACTTGCCGGTATGAACTGGAGACACTCAGGCAAGAGAACATTGCCTTATTGAATCGTTTACAAGCTGTTGGAAATGGATGCCAATTCTCATCAATTAAGCTGGATCAGGAGCTTCGTGCTCGAGTAGATTGCTTGCAAACAGACAGTTTGTCCTTAGTGAATGACTTTAATCACTTCAATGACAACCTATTAGAACTCCTTAGGTCCAAACAATTTGAACATGGTTATCCTTTTGTCGAATATAGAATTCGAAGCCAGAGTTTACGCGCAAGACATGAATATTTAAGAACAAGCCTACAAACTATAGTGGGAGTCTTGGATGAGAAGTCAGATTTATATGCAATGGTATGCCAGTCACAAAGCTCAGAAAGTGACGTGCCGAAGCAGTCAAAGGTAATATTCAAATTTTACTTTAGCAATGGCATATGCTATAGAAATATCATACTGTAGTTCCTAAAAAAAAGTATTTACCAGCAATTTTGACCCTTTTTTTATCTAATAGTATCTTAGAATTTTAAATGAATGCATTACGTCTAGTGCATGACGTCTAGTACCCGACAAATTCTACTGGCATTCAAATAAACTTGCAAGACAGTTCACAATGTCACCTAAACTCTTGATTGTCGATACTGCTGTTCATTTTATTCAACCAAATGACACTAGTAATATATATTGAATTGGATGCAGATGTGCATTCATTGACTATAATTCCTTTGAGCAAAGGTGGTCAGTGTTATTGCTAAGATCCTCGAGTCACTGATGCTGTATTTCTTTTTATAGGATGAATTAGAAATCAGGTTGAAGTCAGAGGTCATTTTGACTAGATTGCTAAGGGAGAAGCTGCACTCAAATGCACTGGAAATTGAGCGTCTAGAAGCAGATTTGGCTTCTTCAATAAGGCTTCATGATGTCCTCCAGACAGAGATTCAGAGGATGCAGGATGAAGTCTCCTGTCTCTCCCACAAGACAACTAATATGGAGCTCAAGGTATGGCTCATTTCTTATAGATTTTGGGCTTGTATTTCTTTATAATATGTATCTTGTATTTATACCGCACCTAATCCATGATTTCATGTTGACTACGACAGTTAAGAGATTGCACATTAAATTCACAATCCATCTATTGACTGGTTTGAATATCCATAAACAGTTGATGCGGAAAGATGAACGGATCAAACAGCTTGAGAATGACCATCAAGAGTGCACAAAAGAATTAACTGCTGCCCGGAATATGTTATTGAAGGTAACCGAGGAGAGAAACCATATGTGGGAGGAAGTAAAGAGTTCAAAAGAGAGCATTATGCATCTTAACTATGAAGTTTGTTCTCTACAAAAGAAAATTGAGGAACTTGACGAAGACATTCTTACAAAGGAGGGCCAGATCTCTATCTTGAGAGATAGCCTTTCAAAACCATTTGGCATCACCTGTAGTCCTAGAACAGTGAAAGAATTTTCACTGGAATGAAACAGCAGTAAGTCTTCCCCCATTAGTCCTCTCGACAATTAGGATCTCTATAGTATTTATTGTATAGTAGGTTTACTTGGATAATGATCCAATCAACTTTTTCTTTGCCAACTATACTCTTCTCCTTGCTAAATGCGTTCAATTTCTTTTCCATCATAAATGCCAAGTTCTTTTTTCCCCTCATGGTACAAAAGACAGATCCTATAAGATTTAATCTGATTTCATTCAGTTCTTTTGCCTCTTGGAATAAAATTTTGAGGAGCAGAGATAGATCATAATTTTGTCTATTCAGCTACAACTGAAATAAAAGTTATTGTGTAGAGATAAACATTCATTTAGCTTTTGGTTCCATAAAACAAAAAGAAACTAGATTTATTCTGCAAGTTCTAGTTAAAAGGGAAAATATTTTAATTTATTTCTTTGTCCAGTTATTTTATTTGAATTTTTCATGAATCATTTGCTTGCAAACATGTGGGGAGGTCACTTAAGTAAATAACTAGTGTGGGGATTACAAGGCTAGATAAAACAAAAAGAAGACTCTTTCAAAGAGAAAGTGATGAAGAAGCAACTATAAGCTATATAAAATTTGGGTGATGTGTAGAATCCAGTTTATTAAATTTTGTTCAGATTGATGGCATGTTTTTTTCATGGGTTATATAGCCCTTTTAGTCCATTAACTCTTGTTTTTCCTCATGTTGTCATATAGTCTCTAAAAAATGAAATTTATCAAACTTGTATGTGTATAAACATTTGGTTTCTCGTTACTTTTAAGAACAAAAATTGTATTTATAATCTCTCCTTGAACTAACAATTCTAGAATGAATTGATCAAAGGAATAATTCTAATGTTAGAAGAGTCAATGCACATATCTTGCACTCACAATTTGAAGGCGAAATGGCAATAATTTAGAAGGTGTGACACTCATTGTGAAGGGTGATTTCTTTATTCACACATGGAGTTTAAGCAAATTCGTATATAAATCCTAAAGTAATATCCTGTTTTTTTTTTTTAACTTGTTGATGCCACTAAGATGATTACGTAGGTATTATCAAAAGTTATCAAAATGTTACCAAATAGTTATCCATGTACCACTAATTTAAAATGTAAAAATATTAAATGTATTTATGCTACCATACGATTATATAGAGTTCACTAAATGTTTCTCCTCTCTCTTTACATAATATTGAATTTGACTTATGGAATGAAATTGATAGAGAATGAAATAGTTAGTCCTATGAAGTGAAATGTATAGAATATTGAATTTGTATGAATATTGTAAGGAATAGGCAAGGAAATATTTTTATAATATTAAATATCCCTTATAAACAAAAATTTAATGCTATGAATTAAATAAACATGCTACATATGAAATTTATGGTTGATTCAAATATTGACAATTAATTAAATCCATCAGTTACTGAAACCACTATTCTACTCTACAAGGACATTGAAATTTCAACAATCGCAATGAGGAACAAAATAAGCACTTAGAAATCTAAGTAGAAATGGCATATTAAGTCTGGTTACCTCATGCTGAAGAAAACTTCCTTTTGGAGGTTTGGCCGTTCTTTGTATTCATCGTGGAAGACAATGTCAAACAGGCTTCAAGCCCCAATGTGGGTTCTGGCGAGGCGAGCAGTGTTGTGCTTAGGTTGATCGATGTGTGTGGGTGAGGATTGATTAGATAACTAACTCAAAATTTGGCAGGAATTCTAGGTTTTTCTACAAGAAGGCTCAGATCGTTGCTGACGAGGAAGGAAGGCCAGTTCGCATGGAGGTGGGATTTGCTGGAGATCCAAGTGCTGACTTCCCACCGAGGGCAACTATCAATTCAGGGCGTATTCGATGTGCTGCTCCTATATGTGGGAGAAGAAGATCGCCTATTAAGGTCGAAAGGGACCAAGATCGGTGGCATGCGGACCGGAAGAGGCCGAAAAGATGTGGGATAAGCCGCCGATGATCGATTTTTGAGAGTCTGCGGTTACAAAGGAGGAGGGGGAGGAGGAGGGAGCGACCACAGCGGCGCGAGGGTTGAGATCCAAGTCGGCGGAGACGGCGATCTAGCAGAAGTGGTGGGCGGTGGAGCAGACTGATCATCGTGGGCGGCGAAGGAAGTCGATTCTGGGTGGCGGGGAGGATCAATGCGGGCGGTGGAGCTCTGTTGCTTCGACGACTGCAGAAGGTGGCAGATCTGAGGAGCTCTGTTGCTTCGACGACTGCTCACTGCTTCTATCTGCGAATGCGATGCCGAGGAAAAAAAAGTATAAATAAATAAATCGCACCCCTAATTATAATTTTATCAAAATAAATATTTTATTTTAATATTATTAAACAGTTATAAAATATCTACTATAATGTCTTAAATAAATTAGTTTAACCGGATATAAAGAATTTATCCACTAAATTTAATCAAAATCATTTCATAGCAAAATAAAAAAAATCATTAAAACTATTATAGCCAGAATATATCTTATTTTCGACAAATTTTCGAATTACATAATTAAAATTTTTAAATATCCAAATCAATACCGAATGGTGATAAAACCCATTTCCTTTCTTCCTCTCCGAGACGATAAGCATAGCATGCCTTGCGGACATTCCAGAATAGCCACGTCAGCATTCCTCCTCCTTCCCCTCGGAAGCTCCCAGACTCCTCTTCCCATTTCCTCAATTCGATCAATCTGCAACCTTCCCGATCCCTCTCGAAACCTCCCCTCTCTTCGATCCCTTCACTATATAAACCCCTATCGATCTCCACCCGCAGTCACAACGCGCTCCGATCGTTTCCGTAGTCAGCTACCGGCGCGCTCTCAGATCATCAGCCAACATCCGCCATTGATACGATGAGGCCCTCGCAGCGCATTGTGCTCTTCTGCGCTGCTCTGCTCTTGGGCTTCTCTGCTCCGGCCACGGCGCTGATCCCCTACACGAGAGGGCTGTGGGATGGCGTGTTCCCCACCGCCGGCGACTTGGACCCCTTCCACATCCTGGAGCACACCCCTTTCCCCGTCTCCACCTATAAGGCCGCCGACGAGATGCTCAACCTTGCCCGCGTCGACTGGAAGGAGACCCCGCAAGCCCACATCCTCTCCCTCGATGTGCCTGGTTCGTGCCATTCATAAGCAGCGCGTGACTATGTTAGATCTGATCCTAATGTGAAACGTGGTTAACGAACGAATGCAGGGGTGAAGAAGGAGGACATGAAGATGGAGGTGGACGACAACCGGGTGCTTCGGATCTCAGGAGAGAGGAAGGAGGAGAAGGAGGTGGAGGGCGAGAGGTGGCACCGGGTGGAGAGGATCGCCGGGAAGTTCTGGCGGCAGTTCCGGCTGCCTGCGAACGCTGACATGGAGAACGTGAAGGCACACATGGAGGACGGCGTGCTGCGAGTGACGGTGCCCAAGCTGACCGAGGAGAAGAAGAGGCAGCCGAGGGCGGTGGACATCGTGGAACAGAAGAAGGGCGGGGAGGAGATGAAGGCGTCATCCATGAAGACCGAAATGTGATAGTTCTTGTTACTCTGCTCTGCGTTTATGTGCGTGCGTCAACTGATGTGCTGGTTAAGCTTCCGTAGTAAATAAACAATGAAAAGGCTGCTAGTTGTTTCTTGTTTTGCTTCATCGCGCAATTACAAAGAGTTAGGTAAACACTAACTGAACCATAACTTGACCAAGACTCGATGAATCGCCTGCCAGGCTAACTTGGAGTGATATTCACTGAACCAGTTGAAACCTGTAGATTTAAAACAGCTACACATCAAATTCAGAAGCCATGGTGAATATACACCTTTTGATAATAGTTATCAGGGTATGAAAAAGCATTCAATACACCTTTAGATAATAGTTATCAGGGTATGAAAAAATAAAGTAGTGAAATTTAAAGGGGAGATAGCTGAGATAAATAGAATATGGCATTTGGCAGATTTCAACTTACGGTTTTGTAATAAGTCTATTTGTTCAAATATCACAACGAAACCTAACAATTAAAAATCAAGAAACAAGCATTACCTATTTCAGCACAATTTCTTTATGAGCTTTAAATGACAGAATTACATTCCAGGCCAGAGCTACAAAATTAGCAGCAAGAACCTGCCATTTGAGGTAGTAAAATTAGCAAAAAAATTTATAAATCTCAAATACATATTCATTTTTTTTTAGTAAAATAATAAGATACATTCAATCTTAACAAACAATAGAGAGCATAATATCACAATAAGAATAACATTATTAAATAGCTGAATACTTCCCCTCATAAAATGTGGAAAGTCAAAAATTGAATTTGACAACTGATTTACAAGGATTGATTGAAAAATGGAAACTACAATTAGTAATTTTGGTTTTTAATTACATAAAATATGAATAGTCATTATACTAAATACCATAAAACAATCAGCCACAGCCTGTTGTTGTGACATTTTGCCTGATTTGAGCAAAAGCCAAAGTGGAGAAAGTGGGAGAAAGTTTTTCACTTGCTTTCTTTCCAAAGAAACAAAGAGAAAAACCTAGAGCCTCTTTCATTCCCCCACCTTTTCTCCACAAAGAAACACATTAGGTTTTTGACAGCTATACAGTTCATAGGAATTCACCACACCTGAAATTTTTGTGGAACAAACCGGAAGTTAAAAAATTGGAAAGGTATCCACAACTGCCAATTTGCTACCACTGCTGAAAACCACTCCTACAAATATCAGTGAAAGCAGGAAAGAGTAAGCTTCAACTTGTAGATTTCATCAAATACGTTTTTTTTTTTGGAAAAAGAAAAAAAAACACCTGTTGAAGTTTGAGCTTTATTTGGGAAGGTCTTCCTTCTAAGGCAACAACTGAACTAAGGAAAACTCCTATGAAAATGGGAGAGAAGATAAACTGCACCAAAGATTTAGTAAGACATCAAGAAACAGAGCAAGAGGAAAATTGTAAAACCACAATGTAACAAAAAACATCAGACTCGATAAAAATCCATTCAAGATGAAATTTACAAATACCACAGCAAGAAGTATAAAGGCAAAATCCCTTGTCGATTAGGTACGTGAATAGAGATACCTAGGTCAACAGAATGGAGATGCTTGGTCAAGTACATAGGAAAGGAAAAAAGAAATACCTGGTCAAGCAGAAGACGTGAAAAGGCACCTGATGCTCCAGGAAGTGTAACCAATTTGCTCAGATACAAGTACCTGCAATAGAATTAAGAAAGAGTAGCATCCATGAATCTTTTGAGCATAAAAAGCGCAATGTATGGATAAGAGGCTGGCAAATTCAAGTTGACCACGCTGCATTCCAGTAAAAGGCAGGCCACAAGCAGAGATTCACCCTTACAAACTACTGCATGCTTGAGCACTGACACGGTTTAAACATGGGATTTCATCCAGAGCAACCACACAATGTACCAATAAATTGACAGCATTAGAGAGAAAACATAAGTTCATATATTTACCAAAAGTGCAATGTGGGACCCACTAATACTAGTCCCAAGAAAGAGAAGACGATCGTTCGCTTCCAATCCAACTTCGACACCTGATCAGTTAAAAGCTGGAAAATCCAAGAAATGTCAATTAATTACAAATGCAAGAGATGCATTAATTGTTCAGCTATGGAGAATTTATGTTCCCACACTTGAACCCTGAAGAAGATAAATGAATCACAAATAAGAATTCTTCAGTAAGGACAAACTTAATTATGTAAAGAATTTAAATTGGGATATCGTGCTCAGCTCATAACCAGGAAAGCAATCTTAATGAGTTTCAAAAGAGCAAGAATAGCAGTATGGTGAATAGCAAGGTTATGCGGTAAAGCAATCTTCAGACACTCACACAAACAGAGATGAGCTAAGAAAATTGGAGACAATCCAGTTCCTATAAGATCTAGAAACTGTTCAATAATCAACACTTAGAGCCGGGAATGGTGTGCCTG
>JBAMIE010174435.1:0-14426 GCA_037177295.1 Kaempferia parviflora | reverse complement strand
TGAACCTTCATTGTTGTTATCCATTTTCTGAGATAATTGAATAAATTATGAGGTACATGTTGCTTATGGGGTATGCATTTATAATGTGTGTTATATCTACACTTTTTTATTTTATACATATGGCATGACCTAACAATGAACACATTTGAATAAAATTATACAGATGACATTGTAGTATCGTAGCACATCAAAACCCTAGAGGCTAATTGCACCAACAGACATGACATAATAATAACAACATTGGGGCAAGTTGGGTAGGTGATGTGACAAGACACTGAAAATATATTTTTTTGTATGCAAATGACATGACCTAACAATAAATACATTTGGACAAAATTGCAGAGATAACGTGAAACAACAATGACGACATCGGGGCAAGTTGGGCAAGTGACATGACCTGACACTGAACACACTTTTTTTTTGTGCAAATGATGTGAGATAACAATGAATACATTTGGACAAAATTATACAGATGAAGTGACACAACAATGATAACATCAAGGCAAGTTGGGCAAGTAATGTGACCTGACACAAAACATAAATTTTTTATTTGTGCAGATGGCATGACCTAACAATGAACATATATGAAACACATATGACATGACACAATAATGACAACATCGGGGTATGTTGAGCAGATGATGTGACTGGCACTGAACACATATTTCTTTTTGTGTGGACGACATGAACTAACAATGAACACATTTGGATAAAATTGCACAAATGACGTGACACAACAATGACGACATCGAGGCAAGTTAAGCAGGTGAGGTGATGTTACCTAACACTTAACACATTTTTTTTTGTGTGCAAATGACATAACCTAAAAACAAATACATTTATACAAAATTGCACAGATGACATGAAACAACAATGATAACATCGGAGCAAGTAGGGCAGGTGACCTGATTTGCAATTATAACATATGGACAATGTTATGTATCTGACATAACATTACAATACACAAATCTAAATCATTCAACGATTCTCATTCTTATATCTACCTTCGAATCAAAATTTGTATAATTTTATATTCATATATTTTCCCTATATAATGTCTTACCAGATATTGGTATATCACACTTTATGTCAACAATTTTTGTGAGAGTATTCTCTTCTAATAAAATGAGTTCACTCATTTGAAGAAGATAAACACTTATGTTATGTTTATCTTCATATTTCACAAAATCCAATCATAAGAATCAACCAATTAAAAAATCAATTCTAGGTAAGAATTGAGAAAGAGTTGTTATATTTGAGAGATGTCCTAAGGCATTCACCTTATGGTTTGTACTTATTTATTGGATAATAGAAATTCATTATTTGAGTACACAAGGAACCAATAAACACTACTGTTATGTGCACATCCAATAAATATGCAATCAATAGTTTTTGGTACTATCTTAATCCTTTTTGAATCAGACACCAAAACTTTGGCAAGACACCCCCACATTCATAAATATTTGTAGGATGGTTGTTTTTCATTCCATAACTCATAAGGGCTCTTATCTATTTTTTTTTTTTTTGGTTACCTTATTTAAAAGGTAATTAGCTGTTAGCACAGCTTCCCTCCACATGAAATCTGGCAGTCCAGAGTTTAATAAAAGAGCATTCATCATCTCCTTTAGCGTGTTGTTCTTCCGCTCAATAATACAATTTTGTTGAGGAGTATAAGGAATTGTTGTTTCGTATCTAATCCCATGTTCAGCACATAACTCAACGAACAGTGAAACATATTCACCGCCTAAGTTATTTTGAACGACCTTAATCTTCTTATTAAGTTGGTTTTCAACCTCATTCTTTATAGAGAACAAATTTCTTATTAAGTTGGCTTCTTCTTCAACTTTCTGCATTCCAAAGATTTATGACCGACTCTGTCACAGTTGAAGCACTTCTCAGAGAATTTCTTCTTGTTTATGCCTCCCTTGGGTCCCATCTTGGAAGACCTTGGATTCTTCCATTTTGAGTTTTGACTGTGATTGACCATGTTGGCTTTCATAGTAGCCCGAGAGAACAATTTTCTCTCTGAACTCTTGTTGTCTTCTTCAATTCAAAGTCAAACAATGAGTTCTTCCACGTTCATCTTCTTCCGCTTGTGTTTCAGGTAATTCTTGAAGTCCTTCCAGCCGGGAGATAACTTCTCAATGATAGCTGTCACTTGGAAGTTTTCACTCAGAACCATACCGTCTGAGGGGATCTCGTGTAAAATCACCTGAAGCTCTTAGTCTTGGCTAATCACCATCTTGGAGTCAACTATTTAATAGTCCAGGAATTGGCACATTACCAATCGGGACGGAGGGGATCTTCATGTGATGAGTCTATTGTACCTCAACAATTTCTATGGTCATCTCAACAAAATCGAATCTGTTTTAAGATTGTTGGACAATCTACCGGAGATTTTTAGAAATTAGCTGAATTGAAATTACACCAAATCAAATACAACTTATTTGTCAAGATGACCTGAGTCGATAATCTCAAGCTGCTAGTGGGGCTTGTTTCTGTCAAGTGTCGAACGGGTGACGACTGTCGAGTCAAATTGCTGAGTGTCGATCGGGTGCCAAGTGCCGACCGGGCGCTAAATGGGTTTATGAGAGTTCAAAAATCGAGAAGCTGAGGTCTGCATTCAAAGTAGTCTCCATAAAATAGATTTGCCCACCTCCAACGGTGCTGCAAGGTTGAATTTAGGTCGTCTATTTTCTAGGATATAACGGCGAACTACAAGTTTCCATCGAGCACTAGTGGTCACGACGAACTGAATGAGTACCCGAATGTTATCATCAGAGTTATGTTGAGTAGAAGAAACGTGACAGAGAGGAAGAGAGAGGGAGGAAGATGGATGGAATGTTTTTCCTTATCTTTTTTTCTCTTATGCTCAAGAGCATGACGTTACTTTTAATTTGCTAAAGTAACGTTCATTTGCTAATGAAACATCACATGTATTATATTTGAGCAAAAGAATAATTTAGGTGGCAAGATGTCGATTAATTCGTTTTGGTGCTCAGGTCATGCTCGCACACGAGCTAACTTGGTTCAGAATAAATTTGGGCCCTAAATTTGCCTCCTGCGCACCTACACATGAGAGAGAGTCTCTCTCCATGCATTTGTACACGGCATGCATATTTGTGAAACACTATAAACCAACTATTAAGCCTTGTAACTTCTAATATGAGACTAAAGTCTCATGTACAATAAAATTTTTTTCATCCATTCTACTACTTTCCATTCACATTTTTTCAACAACTCATCCCGCTTGAAAGTGCAAGAAAGTCTCTTCATATACATGTTCACAACTCCAAGGATTGTGACACCTTATCAACCAACCTTATAGTCACATTCCATTCATATTTTTACAACAATTCCATGCTCAAAAATTTGTATCTTGATAAATTCTTTTCATATGCCCGTGCAGTGTCTTAGAGAAGGGCTTACTATTAGAAAGACTAATAAAGTAACCCTAGATATGTTAATTGTATTTGGCTATTGTTATAGTATGCAGGTCCAGCAACTCGTACAAGATGCAATCAATATTGACCGGTTATGTCATATGTTCCCAGATTGAGCGGCATGATTGTGAGAAAGCTTATGAATTCTATTGTGTTTCTACTTGCTAGAACCATTCCAAAGCCCCTTCACATTTTGAACCTTCATGTTTTTACCAGAGCAACCCTCGCACGAATCGAATATGCCAAATGTTTTTACCCGTTTTTGTCTACTAGTAAGCAGAAGCATGAAATTTCAATATCAAGTCATCTACTGGATCACACGAATCTTGGATAGACTATTGAACCAAGCTGTTATAGTTTTGTATTCTTGTGGAAATTTTGTTTATTTTAATTTTGTACGAGTTTTATTAATTATATCTGTGTGTGATATTCTACTGTTGATAGATGGAGAGTTCAGATTTTTTCTTTCCCACTTTTATGTTTTTGTTTCTGAAACAATTCTATGAACTATTTATAATTGTAGAATTGTGCACCACATGTAAATGTCTGAAATCTAATAAATTTAAATGTCTTCTTTGTTTAACAAGAGCCTCAGTTTTTTTGTTCAATAATCAATTGGTGGTTTTGTTCAAAATAAATTAAGATTAAATCAATCCAAACATGTTTTTTCTTTACAAATTTAAAGCTCTTATTTCTGTTCAGATTAGTCTATTAAATTAAGTGTGACATTTAACTTGTTAAAGAGGCAAATGAAGGACAGGCTCATAACAAGATTAAGAAAAACTCAAAAAGATTACAACAAATATTCTTCTTTAAAAGTGAGCCAGCAACTAAGTTAGCAACAAGATTACTCAGTTTGTCGTACTATTTTAACGAATGCATTAATTTACAACAAATAGAGATCTACATGATGCAGTTTATCATACAATATTAATAAATGCATTACTCTAAAACAAGTAGAAAAAAACAACGGCATATGATCTCGATGGCAAAAGTTTACTAGTCATGCAGCAGACTTAAGAAACCTAGAGGTTAATTGACTACAAAGAACCTTAAATTGACAATCAATGAGATAAAATTCAAGAACAGTAAACAGTATCTTAAACAAATAGCCAGATAATTTTTCTAAAACTCGCCATCCCCAAAGAAGACTTAGCAATGTTGTTGTTGCCCCAATCATACAAAATCAAAAATCATCCTCGTAACCATAGTCATAGTCTTCGTCTCCATAGTCATAGTCATCATCTTCATCTTCATCTCCAAAGTCAAAGTCTTCATCTCTATCTCCCTTGTAATCATCATAACAACCATCATAATTATCATTCTCAGATATTCCTGGCCCATCACCATCCTTGCTATCTGGATCATCTACATGATCATCCTTCTTGTCGAGAGTTTCATGAGGAACACCAACATCTGATTCGACTTTTTGCTTCTTTGCTGTGTCTTGGTCAGACTGTTGAAAGACATGATCAATATAATTAAATGCAATCTAAAAGAAAATGAAAGCAGATTAGAGATTATTTCAATATGATGTTCAAAAGAGAATTTTATAAGATACTGTCAATATCGAATCATCTACACAAGTCCTAAAGTAATCACGAGAATTCCAAAAAGTTCAAGTTACCAAGCAGTACAAAAAGTGGCAACTAACTTGCATACAGAACCACTTAATTAAGCCGAAAATATGAACTCTGATTATTGACCAGCAGCACCATATGCTCTTGAATTTTTTTAGAGCACTCGCATAAAGTTTACGCATTCGCCATGTGGAAAATTACCGTGATTGAACAAAAGCTAGAAGCACGTAAGTGAAAAGCTTGGCAATATTTTCATTTTAGCTAATTCTATAATACAATATTGCAATATTACAAAACCATCAAAGTTTTCATAACATAAGCTGCATAAGATTACTAGTGCAATCCTAGATTTGAATAAGAAACATATCACAAAAGCAAATTGAAAATTTTCATTAGTTCAATCACTTTAAATAATTGTAGCATAAATGAAACTACGACTCGCATTAAATATAAAGGAAAAGAAAGTAGAAAATACAGCGAACAGAGCCTCCAGTACTTCGTAATTGACTTTTGAGCTGAAAGTCTGAAACAAAACATTACACTGATTATCAAAATAGGAGAATTATTAACATTGATGGTTAATTTGTCTCTTGATAATCGTTTAATATCTTAAATGCATGCAATAACAAAATCATCCATACCTTTCTCTTAAGTATCTGACGTGTTGCATCAAGAGGAGTTTGTGCACGAGTCATATTTTTAGCTTCATCAACAAGTCTTTGTTTCCTTTCCTGCAATCGAGATAGCATGATAGCAAAACAAAACAAAAAAAAAACTTGTACAAAAAATGGAAAAATAAACAATCAGATATAAAATATATTTTGAATGTAAATTTGGTAAAATATTTTCAAGATTTTTATTGTGCAAGAAGCAACTAATACTGGATAAATTTGGGGAATACACACCAATGCATGTACATACAAAACATTGTTTGAATCGAACAAGGCATAGAGAATAGGTAGATTGGAAAGTTCATAGTAGAAAAGTGAGGATAGAGAAAGAAGTTTGTAGGGAGAGGACGAAGAAATTGATCCCCCTTTGTGTTTCCTTCAAGAAAAGCAAATCAGGACAGCAATTTTTTTAGCATTTCCTAATGTTTTCCTTGAGAAGGAACAAAAATTCTTGGCATGCTGACAAAATTATTTTTCTCATAGGTGATATGAATGAACACAACATAGAGATGTTATACATTTGAAGTTTAAGCAATTCACACCCAAAATTGCTAACATGGATGGCATACCTCATCATCATCAATGTCAGAAAAAGAAAAATGACCACTCCCATCATCTTCTGAGTCTGCAAAACTATGTTGTTCACTGAAAGTTGATGGGTCAATCGATTCATGCCCTGCAAAATCTTTCAAAAAGGAGAGAAAAATAACTAAGATAAACTACTATGAATGTCAGGAAACAAAAAAGAACCACCAACTTCATAAACTTTCAAAATGAAAAAGTGCATGGGTTTTCCGTGATACCAGCACTTCCAGATTTCTTTGATGCTTTTCCTTCAACATGGCCAACATATGGAGTCATATTAACATCACAGCTTTCCTCATTCTGTAACAGCCCGTTGCACACATATTTAAATACCCAACTAAGGTTCTTATTAAAACATGCAAGGAAAGCTAAGGAAAGCTACATTTTTCATGCAGGGAAACTTGGAAAGTCTTCCAATGTCAATGTAGGAGCTAAGATTCGGTAGATTCAGTGGTGATTCTAGGCTCTATTATCATTTACCAAATTTTGGAACAAAAAGGATAAAAAAAGATATGAAAAATAATAGAATAAGGTGGATCTCCCAATAACTCTAAGAAGTAGAATATACCAGGATCTCCTTAAACTATCAAGCTTTCAGGAAAAGTAATGTATTAATCATAAATATCTATAATTGATGCTAATATTAGCTGGCGTGCCCTAACATGCAATACCATATACCCAAACTGCAAAAGTCCAAAGTAGGGACATACATATGAAGTCCAACTATATAGTGTAAGAAACTGAAAACATCACTGCATTTACACTTTTAAAACCAGCAAAGCAAACAAAGATAGTCTTTTTCCCCAAAATTTAATTATTATTTCGAACAATTGGTTCAAGGCTCAATATTGTAAATATAAGAAGGTCATATTAAAACGGTATAAACTAATCTTCATCAATTAGATGGAAGGCTTATAAAATGTATGTAAATTGCTTGCTTCATACATAAATTATAGGGCATGTATGTTGATCCTTGTGATGAGACTCATATTACCCTCGCTATAGAGCAGTCTCAACTTGATACTTGCCACATTGTGACCATTATTCATCCTCATTGCACATCCAAGAGGCTCAGCGTGCAATGAGGGTCATCGCCGAGCTCTCTAGAATGTCAAGTTCATTGACTTCGTCACGAGAGATTCCAGTGATTAGTGCTGGAAGAAGTCAAATCTGATTAGCAAGGATGTCCCTCTGCTTTGTTCTATGTTTTGTTGTCTGTTTCCCATGGATTAGTGTCTTGTATATATAATAAGCCCAAGCATTGCCCTATCTAGTGCTTGGAATAGTTGATTAAATAGCAATGGTGTTGTTAAGGGGAAGACAGTGAGGGCTAGATTCATGTGCCGATACTAGGCATAGCATAGTAACAGACCCATGATGACCAAGCTATTTTACAACTCCAATATTAAAACTTGGGTTGATTTGGTGGAAGAATTCATGTATTTTTATCAAATGTAATGAATTCCTTCTGGTGCTGATGTGTGTTTGTTGTTTTGCTGCAAACACAATTGTGGCCAGTGGAAAGAACTTACTGTAGTTGTTAGGGTTGGTGAGTTAGGTTGAGTTAATATTTATTGGTTGTTTTACATCTATTTGAAAATCTAATGATTCAAATGAGAAATTGTTCGCAGCAAGTCAAATATCAAAACAATATTATCTGCAAACATGCACCACGGTACCGTATGTTGGATGTGTCTAGTGAATTAATCCATGATTAGTGTAAAAAAATAGAAACTTAGAGTTGAATTTGATGTAATCCTATCTTTGTGGGAAACATTTCGGTTAATCAGTCTGAGGTCTTCACTATTGTCATTACATCCTCGTACATATCCTTGATTAGTTCAATATAATTCTCCATATAATTTTCCTTGGACTCTATCATAATCTTTTTCTAAATCAACAAATACCATGTGTAATTTTGTTTATGTTCCCGATATATTTAAATTAGTTGTCTAAGAAGATCTATAACTTCTATTATTGTCCTTTCCAGTATAAATGCAAATTGATTTTCGATCACCATAATACTTGAGTCTTGACAACAGTTTCTTTGCGCTTACATAGAACTTTATCAGGCTTAGGTAAATGGTATGGATGGAGATTCTACATCTAGATCTTCAGCCCTTGAAAGAAACTTTATCTACACAAAACGAAAAAGTTAGGATGTAATCACCTTCCATTTAGAAATATTTGCTTGCTAAAAGATTTACATAAAAGTACGTGGGCCCAATGGGATTCTTTAAGGATTCTAAAAAAAAATTATTGTGCAATTACTGCTAATCAAACTCCTATACTTTTATACCTTCTTTATGTTTACCTATACCCCCGTTTGGTAGGGGTGATAGGATTAGGATTATGTTTTAAAAAAGTTGTTAATATGTCATTTGATACGGTTGATTGGGGGAAGGATTAGGGCTGATTAGAGGTAGGATTCACAATACCAAGGTGTGGAGAGTGATTATTAATCCTACCCCTAATCCTATCCTAATGAACCTAATCTAATCCTATCACCTCTGCCAAACGGGCCCTTTTAAGTCTCAAACTAATGTTTCCTACATTGCTAATTACTTTGTTTAGTTATATTAAGGAAATTCCTATGAAACACACCTTGATCAATATCTATAAAGCTATAAATAGTGGATTGCTCTTACAATTTACTATGAACCCATTTTATTTTATTTTTTGTTAATCCAAGTATTTGGGTCTAAGATCCAACTAGTCATAAAGGTGGACAGCATGACCCCACGGACAAGCCTTTAGGTAAATCCTAAAAGTACAGGTGAGGCATGTCATGTCACCCAAGTTTATCAATGGTTCAAACTCCGCAAGTGTTTGGAAATGTCCAATAATGGTTCAAACACCTCTTACCACTGCACTGTGCCCCAGGGGACAACCCATTTTATGTTTTTGATATAATAAGTAGTCGTCAAGGTTAATTGAATCAAGTTTTATTTCATTTTATGCTTCCGCACCATGTATGACACTCTTAGCGTGGTTAATTTTGTTCACTAATAATGACTAGATTATTATAATAGTAATCCAAAGCAATAAAACTTAAAAGACATTGCCTCTGTATTCCTACCGATGTATTTACTAATAGCATGAAACTAGTGCTATAATCAGTGTTTTAACCGCCTAGGCGGGACAAGGGCATCAATCGCACTGCCTCAAGTAAAGGTGGTAAATCACCTCCTTCCGTCATCGCCTCACCTGGAACCGCCATTGCCGCCTCCATTTCACCACCACGACAAATCCGAAAGCGTCGCCTCGACCCTACGACGAGTCTGAATGCGTTGTGTGAGCCCGGACTTGTCGTCCGAGCCCGGCCACGAGCCCAGCGACGTGTCGTTCGATCCTGGCAACGCATCAAACTCGGCGCCCACCAGAACGGGCACATAGTTTAATTAAAATTTAGGTTAATAATTTTAATCAACTCCTAAAACTGATTGGAATAATTTAAAAAGACTTAATTAAAGTTAAAAATTATTCAATTAATTTAATATATATATATATAATTATTTTATATTTTATTTTTAAATATTTAGAAAAAACTTTTATTTTTAAATAATATATTTTATTAAAAGTAAATATACGAATAATGACTATTTATAATATTATATATAAAAAATAGTAAAAAAATAAATTAACCGCCTAGGGGCAGTAGATCGCCCTGCCACCACCTACCGCCAACCAATATTTACAACATTGGTTATAATACTAGATGCTCCCATGGGATGGTTTCCTAGTTTCCTAGCAATTGATGCTAATTATAGTTGCATGAACTATGCCCTCGAGTTTTGAATTAACCCAAACTTGAGCTAACAAACTTATACCAATAATAACTCATTAAGCAACACATATATGGAAGCCTTAAGAATATGACTTCCATAAACAATTATACTAAATAAATTTTTTTTTAGTCCAGCATATTTTAGTTGACCCATAGTCAGTGGGATGGTTTCTTAGTTTCCTAACTATTCATGCAAATTATAGCTCCATGAACTATCTCTCAATTACATAATCCAAAATTGAGCTAATAGACTAGCATGAATACAAACTCATTGAGCAGCACACACACAAAATTATTGAATATCTTGCTTTCATGATTAACATCAACTTGACTCATAAGAAACTTTCTAGGAAATTTGGGTTAGATCATAGTTGGTTGGATAACAGTGTCACTCAAACTTGAGTTATTAATTTTCGAAATGCCTTCATTAAATAAAAATGTCTTGCTATTAGCTATGCCGACTATTGATGAAAAAAATTCATGCAAACATTGAGTTAGATTCAAGGTTTGTTACAAGATTCAACTAACTAGTAATTGAATAAGATACTTGAAAATTTTGTTATCTTTTTCATATAATCCCACACCCAAGATAATTTGGAAGCACATCCAATGATGCTTATAATTGCGACCTGAAAATCATCCGGTGATTACCTAAATATATTTAAAAGTATCTTATGAATGTTATTGACATGGCACTGAAGCAATTGTCTAACAAACCACCATGAGATGTATTACTCCACTAGATACCTATAATCCACACATAAATCTGAAAATGAGCTCATAAAATCAGAATTTTTACTATGATTAGTGACAAGTATCAAGCCTCTTTACTATCCAACATAGAGATATAGAAAAGATGTTAGTCTCCCCTCTTCAAGCCTCGAAAGAATTGAATCTCCATACAATATCACTCTACTATTGCAATACTATACTATTCCAATGTGGCAGTATTTCACAAGTAACTAATTTGCATGACGCATATATTTCAATAAATTATCTATATAGGATAGCAAACAAATAACATGGTATATTCACACCATAGTTTAAATGCTAAGCCAACCCAATCAGCACACTTGATTATTACTACTGCACCAGATGTTGCACTGACAAGTAAATATTACTACTACTACAGCAACAAGAAGTCTTATCCCATGAGATGAGGTCGGCTATATAGATCCTTTTACGCTATTGGGCTCTATCCCCTACTATATCAACATCTATACTTCAATAAATTTTATCTTATTTTATTATTATTAACCAAGTTTTTTTTGCTTCCTCTTCCTCGTTTAATGTATGTGTTTGTTATAGGTTCACATCGTCTAACTAGAACATTTATTGTCCATGTAAGTACATACCTATACCATCTTAAATGCATCTCTCAGAGTTTTCCCTCAATAGATGTAACTCCGACATTCTCTCTAATGCTTTCATTTCTTATTCTGTCCATCCTCGTATGTCCATACATTCAACTTAATATCCTCATCTCTGCAACTCTCAGTTCATGTGCTCGAGTCATAGCCCAACATTCTGCTTCATATACCATAGCAAGCCTAACTGTGATTTTGTATAACTTTCCTTTAAGTTTTAGAGGTATTTGACGATCACATAAAACGTCTGATGCTCTCCTTCATTTCAACTATCCTGCTTGTATTCTATGTAAGACATCTCTCAATCTCTCCATCGTTTTACAAAAATGATCTTGAATATTTAAAACTCTCGGTCTAGACAACTCATGATCTTCTATCTTAACAATTGTATCATTACATCTAATATTACTAAACTTAAATTTTATATATTTTGTCTTTATTCTACTAAGTACAAACCTTTCCCTTCTAGTATTTCTCGCTAAAATTCTAGTTTAGCATTTACTCCTTCACGTGTTTTATCTATCAAAATAATATCATTTACAAACAACATGCACCACGGTACTATGTCTTAAATGTATGTAGTGAGTTCGTCCATAATTAGTGTAAAAAGATAGGGAATTAGAGTTGATCATTGATGTAACTCTATCTTTATTGGAAATATTTCAGTTACTTCGCCTGAAATTTTCAATCTAGTTGTTACATCCTCATATATATCCTTAATTAGTTTTACGCTAACACCACTCTTTTCTAGAATTCTCCATATAATTTATCTTGAAAGTCTATCATAAAATTTTTTCTACTCAATGAATACCATGTGTAGATCTTCTTTTTGCTCCTGATATTTTTCAATTAGTTGTCTAAGAAGATGTGAACCCGAATTGATTTTAGGTTATTATGGTCTCCTAAACTCCGCCTGTGATGACCCAGTCATGGCCGGTCCCAAGGCCGGATAAAGGAGGAGATTTATGTTAGGTTGCCAGCGAGCGTCAAACTTTGGCAAAATTCAATGAATGGATCCATTAACTATTGTGCTAATGCTAGGTTGTTCTCCATAAGGAACACATTACAGGCTCCGACTATAACGTCTCGGTAAGGACCGCTAAATCTCTAGAACTCGGGTGTAGTGATAAATATGCAAGAGTTCATGTTGTAAGGATTGTTACATCTCTAGAACTCGGGTGTAGTGATAAATATGCAAGAGTTCATGTTGTAGGGTCCAACTGTAACGTATCGGCAAGGACTGCTACATCTCCATGAGAACTTGGATGTAGTGTTAAATAGGGAAGAATTCTCACACTATAGGTTAGATAAGAACAAATATGATAAAAAACTAATAGTTTAAGATTTGAAACATGGAACATAGGAACCCTCACTGGTAAATCAATGGAGATAGTAGATACGATGATTAGGAGAAAAATTAATATTTTGTGTGTGCAAGACATAAAATGGGTAGGCAAGAAGATAAAGATGATAGAGAACTCGGGTTTTAAGTTATGATACACAGGAATGAGTAAAACAAGAAATAGAGTGGGTATTATTGTAGATAGTTCGTTAAAAGATGAAGTTAAAAGATGAAGTTGTAGGAATAGTTAGATAAGGGGATAGAATTATAGCCCTCAAGATAATAGTGACAAAAGAAACTATGAACATAATTAGCGTATATGCACTGCAAGTAGGATTAGATGAAGCTACTAAATTAAGGTTTTTGGACGACTTAGTTGAAGTATTACCAAACATTCCGTCAAATGAAATGATTTTAATAGGAGGTGATCTAAATGGAGATGTTGGAGTGAAAAATAAAGAATATGAAAGGGTACATGGGGGTTACGGGTTTGGAACGAGAAATGAAGAAGAAAAAACTATATTAGATTTTGCGATAGGATATGAACTTATATTAGCTAATACATTTTTTAAGAAGAGAAAAGAACACTTAGTCACATTTAAAAGTGGGAATAATATATCGCAAAATGACTTTCTTATTGTTAGGAAGAGGGATAGAAGGACTTGTAAAGATTACAAAGTTATTCTGAGAGAAAATTTAACTACCCAACATAGGTTAACAGTGTTGGATATACGCCTTAAGCATAACATAAATAGAAAGAAAATATATACGACTCCTAAAATTAAGTGGTTAAAGTTAAAGGATGAGAAGCAAAATATATTTAAGGAGAAGGTAGGAGTACAAACATTAAGTGAAATATACGGTGACTCTAATATGGCATGAGATAAGATAGTATCAAAATTGAAAATTGTAGCTAAGAGAGTACTTGGTGAGTCAAAGAGACATGCACCACTAAGTAAGAAATCTTGGTGGTGGAATAACAAAGTACAAGAGAAAGTGAAGGAAAAATGAACAGCTTATAAGGAATTATATATTTGTAAGATCGAGAAAAATTTTAAAAAATATACAATAGCCAAGAAAGATGCTAAGAAAGATGTGAATAAAACAAAGAATAAAACTTTCGAACGATTATATCAAAAATTGGATACAAAATAAGGGAAAAGAAACATTTATAGAATAACTAAAGTGAGAAAGAGGAAGACAGTAGGCTTACCCAAATAAAATATATTAAAAATGAATGTAATAGGGTACTAGTAAACGATGGATAATAAAAGAGTGGTGGAAGAGGTATTTTCATCAACTTTTTAACAAAGATTTAGGTGACAAACCTAACTTAGGTAATTTAAGTAGGTCAAATGAGTATAAAAAATTTAAATTTTTATCGTAGAATTTAAATTTCAAAAGTGGAACAAGCTTGAAATGGGATGCACAATGGAAAAGTCGTTGGGCCAGATAATATTCCGATAGAGGTATGGAAGTGTCTAGGGAAGCAAAGTGTATTGAATGGCTTACAAAATTTTTTAACATGATACTAAAAATGAAAAAAATGTCTGATCAATAAAGGGTAAGTACTATAGTTCTCTTATATAAGAATAAGGGAGATATATAAAATTGTGCAAACTATAGGGGTATTAAACTAATGAGTCATACC
>JBAMIE010174385.1:0-14439 GCA_037177295.1 Kaempferia parviflora | reverse complement strand
CTTTGGTAAAAATTAAAGTAAATTAGTATTTTAAGAAATCCAAAAATGTGGGCTATTTTCAATAAATTCATTCTATATTTCTCTTTTAAGCGATTAGTATTTTAGGTTAAATAAATTTGATTATGATATTCACATACTCAATTTTTTTTTTTCATTTAAACAAAAGTATTTGACGGACACACAAAAGCAGAGACAGAGTGCTAACCGCACTAAACCCAGGTTCGGTCTAGACCGGACCCGGTCGCACCTCGCCCCGGTTAGGCATCCCTTCTCACTTGCCACGTGTCTTCGAAATCATTCCATTTTTGCCCTGTTCTTCCTGGCAGCGACGGTCTCGCCGTATAAAGACAAAAACGAAACGGGAAGAAACACCGCAGAAGGAACTTGTTGCGGAAGGCGTTGGAGAACGTTTTCCTTGCTTTCTCTTCCCAAATTAATCGGTTCTTCTCCTTTCCTCTCCTCTTCGATCATTTCCTCTTCTCGACGCGTGCTGATCCGATCGACGCTTCGTCGCGCGCACAAAAGAGATCGTCGATTCGTCACCCAATTTATATTTGTCGTTCCTTAATCAAACCCACTCGGTAAATGTTTCCCTACGTTTGTTTCTTCCTTTTGAATTGTTTCTGTATTTTATTGATTGCTTTTCCTAATCTGTGTTGATTTATTTTGTTTACTGATAACCGAAAGGAATTTTAATCGCTCGCCATGGATGAAATCTTTGCCGTCTGTATTTCCTTTTGTTGCTAGGTTATGTTTTTCATGTGTTGAGAATTTGGATAATTGAATAAAGGGAAGCCCTAATTTGTTTGGGATTTATATGGATAGTTAGTATTTCATTTTCTTGCCGGAATTTCCAGTTGTTTCTGGGGCTGGGAATTTCATTAATCCGTTTATGAAATTTGATGTCTTATTTAATTAAAAGACTGAAGAAGATTTTGATGTCGCTGCATGTTTGTATTTTTCCGGTTAGAACTACCCATAGTGTTAGTAAATTAAAGTACATTCATGCGCTGTTTATCTGCATACTTAATACTGTCGTAGTTGACTTCGAACTTTAAGTCTTCTTAGTTTCCTAGGATTGTTGGCATAAGAGTCTATACTGCCAAAGCTTTTTTAAGTACCGGCTTTGGCATATCACAACAGTGTTGATTGACTCATCATTCATGGAAGGAGGGTATATGTTGACAGCAAGTAATTTGAGAAAATTAATTAAGGGAATTATCCGTACTGATAAGTCCAAGGAAGGAGAATGTTTCCAACTGATTTCCCTTTAGAATGTTTCCATTGAGAAGAAGTAGGATGTTTTCTCACCCTCTCCCTTCTATCCTGCCATTTCTGCCCAAGGAAATAGTTGGAAACAATGACTAGTGCCAGGAGAAGCATGTCCCCAAGTGAATTTTCTTCTGCTGTCTCTTCCCTGCATAAACTTAACCCTATTGAAAATTGGAAACCTTGATGCATAGTCCATATCTCAAAACCTACAAGAGTAAACTTTTATCATTGCTAACAAAGCTCCATCTAGTTCCTTATAAGTGCAAAAATCAACCCCATATAATCTCGTGTTAGAAGACCAGAAAGCATCACAATTTATGCAGTGTTCCAATGTCATGGCCATTTTAAGGTGAAAGCAATTTATTTATGCTCTGTAATAATAAGGGTCTCATGTTTAAGAAATAAAATTGATCAATATCTTTGAAGGCTACTGCATTTGTTTAACATATCCCATTATTAAGCTTCTATAATTCCCCAGGAAATTAGACATGAGAGATAATCTCAATAACACTTGCTTCATTTGTTACATCTCCTTCAAGCTATGTTCCAAGTATTCATGTACTCAAACTTTTGATGCCTTACCCAGTTCCAACAAACTCCAATATTTGCCTAAAGTCAGCTAAACCAGTGCAGAGTATAATAAGATTTGCATCCTCTAGAATCCTGCTCCCTAGTTGAGTTGAATTTTGTTAGAGTCTGAGAGGCAACCCCTCCGGAGTCTTCAAGGGAAGAACTTTGAACTACGCTAAACTTTCACATGCTGTTCCAAACTTGTGCTATGTTAAAAATTATCTCAATTGCCATCACTTTATAAGTTCTATTAAAACAGTATCATTTCCTTTGGCACCTTACACCACACCCACCTTTCTGGATTTGGATACCTTCGTAGATATATTTTTCAATTTGCTTGACAGTTTCTTCACTAGAAACTCAAGTTTAGAAATTAGTCATTCATTTCCAGTAATAATATTGGAATGCGTCAATACATGTTATTAACAGCAGTAAATTCAGAATTTAAGTTATTTTTTATTTTAAAAGTGTATTTAAGTATCCTATATCAGATTTCTGTCCTAGAATTTGATACATACAAATTTTGTATTTAGAATCTTGATTTATCTTATGGGCATTGATGGAATTTTAGGGGATACATTCTAGCAGCATCAGGCCTAGGTAGCTTGTGTTAAAATTTGTGCAAATCTATGAATATGTAACCAACTCAATAGTTTGGATAAACACAGCTTGATGATGAAGACAATATTCTAGCACCATCTCTTGAGTTCTGACAACTGTTTTTTTAAGCCGAGTAAAAGTGTGATTGTCTATGTTAACATAGTATTTTTTTTTTTCTCGTTGAGAGGAAGCAGGCAATTTTGTTTTGTATAAAGTCATACAAATTGTATCCCTAGGTAAGGTTATTTACTATTGTTTAAGAAATAATGTTATGGCTTACTATTGTTAATACTTAATAATATCCTTGGCTTCAATATCAAAATAGAAATGATCAATCCATAAAAGTTGTATCTGACATGTATTCTCAAGGAAAATAACAAGGACCCCTACTTATTTTCTTTTGCAAAAAAATTTGGAACTTATACAGATTCTCTTGTAAAACATGAATTGACATTTCTGGTTAACTTGCTAGAAGAAAATCATAATACCAAGCAAGAGCTGAGCCAAGTTTCTGGCTCCAACTCATTCAAGACAGTGTCTGTGGAATCCGTGCTTGTGGTTTGTTGAAGGAAGATAAGGGGAAGGACAAGAGCGCAAGTATCAATGTTATTGAAGGAAGAGGAAGAAGAGTAGGAAAGGACTTATCTGGGCCAACACGCAGAGGGAGGAGCTAGAATTTCGGCATGGCTTTGATGCAGAGGATTAATACAGAGAGAGGAGTTAATGCAAGTGCTAGTGAGACAGCTATTCTGTGAGATTGCAATGCTATGCTGACTGTATTAGTGCGATGGTTAATGTGCAAAGGTGCTCAAGTGGAGAAGGGGAGAGAGAAGCTAGTGTTGGTGTCTGAAGGGGGAGGAGAGGAGTTTGTGCCGTGCATGCGCAGGTGCTCTAACTCACAAGTGCCAACTATTTCGTGTGTCCACCAGTGGCCAGAATGAAATATTTTGCAAATGCTGACCAACAAGGAACTTGACTTAAAACTGGGGCTCATTCATAGGTTGATGAACATGGATAAGTTCTATAATTGTTTAATTTGGTTTAATCCAAAAAAGGCTTCTCTTTCCCACTATTAATTTCTAGGGCACTTTGATTGACTATCTTAATATTATCCATTGTCATAGGAACATTCTTATCCTTGTACAAACTAAATATGAAAAAGAACCATCTTCTATTTCAATGATTTCTACTTTAGTCAATTTAATCATGTATGTGTCTATTGTATGATGTGATTAAACTGCATAGCTATGGCTGTAACAGACGTAATTAAACCTTCTATGGACAGATTGTGGATTGTGGTTTGCCATCTTTAGCTTTATAAGTACAATGCTGGACAGAACTGTTTTGAGATTTATTAGAACTTGGAAGCTGGAATATTGAGAACTATCAACAAATAATCCCTAGTTTATTCACTCAACCAAGTGATGAATCTCTTGCTCTGATATTTGTTGGACACATGAAGCTTCACAAAACTTTACAGATTGGTTGATGCTTGACTAATTTGCAATTTATTGGTCAATTCACGCATAAGCTGCTTTGGCATTAGTTTGTACAAAAAATTCTTGTTATGCAGAATATGTGGTAGTCGGTGGTTTGAATGCTGAACACCGTTGATATTGTTGGGTAAGCAGGCAAAGTCTGTTAGCTTATCTTGATGGGTTCTTCAATGATATAGTATCTTTTTCTGTTAAAATCAGTAATTCCAGAGTAGCAAATCCTAAATCCTAGACATCTTAGATTAATAGTTTGGTTGAAGAGAGATTTATCCTCAATTGTAGTTCTTAGGTTAACCTCATTGGGTTGGGTTATTAAGTAACATTCTGACCATATTCAACTGAACTATCACTGCTATTGCAGGCACTTTGTTGACCTTAGTGGGTCATGAAGAAGAGGATATGGAATTGTCAATTCTCGTCATCACTGTCTACCATGAGCAGATAAGGTTTTGAGGCTTTACAATGTTGAACCTGGGTTTTCAATTTCTATCCCTCTGAGATGTGTGATGTACAGACAACAGGGGTTCTATTTGAAACAATATTTGATTGGGCCTTCAACTATTATGTCTAGAAAAGGATTTAAGTCGGTTGCACTATAGAATCCCGTAGATAGCTTGTCTATCTTGACTCACAAACATTTGGCATAGATGAGGTTAATTGCGTCAATGATGATAGTCATGGATCATTACAAAAATCATGTGATGCTGCTTCAATAAAGATGGTTTTGAGGTTAATTTCCTCTGGTTGTCTTCATAATTCTTTGTAAAATCTGAAGGAGCAACAACTTTCATATCTATCTACTGACTTGTTTCAGTGATTCAGACCTTGGATCTATCTGATTCTTCACATGTATATGCTTGTATAGCATGGCTGGAGCCCATGGCTAAGGAAAACATAAAACTTTCAGGTCTCTCTTGGCATATCTTTAGGTCAACTATATGAATTGGCCTGGATGAACCAATTTTGGCTTGCTTGTAGGCCAAGACAGTGGAATGGCAATAAATGTTGAGGTTCTTCATGTAGTTTTCATGATTTATACATTCTTCTGTTCGACTGGTGTAAGAATCAGCATACAAGAATCATTAACAGGGCATTGGAAGGGCAAAACAATACCAGGTGAACTTGAAGAAATGGAGACTTGTCTTGTAAAAGCTGTCTTTTGGAGTCTATAGCTAATTGTTTATAACTCAGAGTGCAACAAGCCACCATAATATCATTATGTAATATTGCGTAATGTTTTTTGGGTGCTGCAGTCCATTCCATTAGGAAGTATCCTATTGGGCTATCATGTGAGCCACCACATGATGTCTGCTTGGACTTGCTTCATATATAAGGTTGTTTTGTCTTCTTTGTTATTGTAGAGGTGACATACTGTACAATGTAAATGAGGTTTGTTACGGAAGTTTACTAATAGAAGTTTCTTGACATGTTATTTAAAATTATCTTGAAAATGGATCTTCGAGGTATATCACAATTCCCATGGTTCTGCAAGACAGCGTAGTCAATAATCATAATCTAGTGAGCCTTCAGAATAGAGTAGCTGCTCAACTCCTTTTTTTGATTAGCCGGGCATTTATTAGAGCATTCTCCTGCTATTGTTCAAAGCAAGTGTGGTGATGAGGTCCATCAATGTACACAGTATATACTGACTTCATTTATGGGGAGTGTTATCTCGAAGGAAACTCATGTTGAGAGTTCATATTTGTTGTCTACTGATCATATCTGTTTTATTCTTTCCAAGTTCCAAACATTGACGGTCATTCCAACTTTGTATGCATGGTATGCGCTGCTGTTGTTTGATTTAGTGAAGTTTATCATCAAAGAAACCCTTTGTCAAGAATTTATGTCCTTTCTAGTCACCATATTTTATTCTTCCCAAGTTCCAACATTCACAATGGCATTCCACCTTCATATAAAATGTATATTGGACAGGTAAGTATGATTCAGTTACCAAAATACCTGTATTTGAAGTTACATTGTAAAGCAACACTATCATTCAAATATATATGTATTTGAAAATAATGTAATATTGGGTTGGATTATTTCATAAATGATAATTACATGTGTTTATAGAGTCAACATAAACACTCTTAAAGTGACTTACTCCATCCAGATAACTAATTTTATCATATTTTGATCCAACACTTCAAGCAGGATCATAGATACTATGTATGTGTAGTTTGTTAATTGAACTAGAGAAACTCTCATTGGAAAGCATAATTAGACACAGCAATATTGAAACAAAAATATAATAGTCACACATAACTGAAATAGAAATTTATGTGTGAAATATTGGTTGGATTATTTCATAAAGGATAATTACATATTTTTAATTGTGCACTTTTATAAATAACTAATTCTATCTAACCACAGCTATAGGACTAGGTATGCCACCAAATTGAACATCATAGATCCCAACCATTCATAGATATTGTCACTCTTAACCTTAAATAACAGAACAAAACAAAAAAGGGCAGGGTATGAAGTGGAAGCTTTATGAGAGTGGCATCCCAGAAGTGTAATGAAGGATCAAGGAGAAGGAAAATCTAGAGAGGTAGACGGAAAAAAGGTTTGATGTCTGTCATCTACCCACTATTCACTACCTTAAATAATCTGTTTGTTGTTTGTCATAGCTATATTCTCCACTATTTCTTGTAGGATGGATGTGAAGGATGAATTAGATTTGCCTGCCTTTTAGTAGTTACCAGAGGGATGTACTTGCTTTGGTTAAATAAATAGTTACATAGTGTTTTCGCCTAAACCTATCAAAATCCAAATCATTGTAGCAAAAGGTGATTACGCTCATCCGGGAGCTCCTGCTCATCTCAGGTTATGTAAAGGGAGATGAATCATGGGGTCAGCTTATAGCCGACCGCGAAGTTAGCTAGGGGGTAGAATCCAAATCATATATAGCAGCATAGTTGATTCCATCAATTAATGAGACTGCATATATGCCTATGCAATGTGATGAAACCATGCTGACGAGCAGAGGTTTGTGTCTCTGCACCAACTGTAGACTACTTTTTTAAATATGAACTATTTAAACATTGACTCTGAACCTATCATTTTATTACCAGGCACACTTACGAGAAATGATTAAGATTTATGATTGAACACATTGATTATTTCTAGAATGACAGAATGCATATCATTCACCCACACATTCAAGCTAATATTGTTAAGTTATATATGAGGAGAGAAGACTATTTTTGAGCAACAAAGCATAAAACACATAAAACAAAGATAGAATAAGTTTCAACATGTTTGGTATTATGGTACATTCTTGTTTCCCTATGGTGTGGCATGCATAATCATGATATTATTCCTTCTTGTAATCTAAATTTTACTTTCTTCGAAACAATTTCAGAGGTTGATGGTTATGCCACAATGAATTATGTTTATTCAGTTTCTGGTCAGTTATTTCATTGAGGTATGTATTCTACCATCCTAGTTCTACACCAAAGTAGTGCTACAAAAATGCTTTTTCATGTAGATAAAACTTAAGATAATGACCAATAGCCTATACATATAGAACTGGGACTTCAACAACATATATCATGCTGCTTGGTATTTCTTTTATTAGATATAGGATGTACCAGTGCATGATCTCAACAACATATATCATGCTGCTTGGTATTTGTTTAATTAGATATAGGATGCACCAGTGCATGATCCAGGATCCTTGAATGGAACAATGATCAAATAAATTTGCTGCATGGATATGCTGTAATGTTATGGAATTGTCAAATTGGTCTACGATTACGTCATGTCAGATATCTGTGAGTACTCAACACAAGGATATTTGCAGTACAAAATTACTATACAGGTTTTTTGATAATTTCTCTATGATACAGCATTGCAGGTGGTTCAGGGTATGCATGAACTGATTTCTTTCAGGTTCTTTTGTGATAAGGGCATTTAAGGTCCAATTACTTGGATGAAATATGTGAGGGAAAATATCACAAAATTACATAGGGATTGGTCGGATCTCTATTATTTATTTATATTTTTGTGATCCTTACCCTCTTTTCTCTCTTATATTCCATCCAAAGAATCGAATCCTTAGTCCTGCAAGGTAGACTGCACTGCATGTGTACCTGTTCTGACAATTGCATTAGTAGTCGAAAATAGAACATTGATCATAGCTTTAAGTTATTCACTTTTATTTGCATTTTTTTTAATATTAAGTATTAGTTTAAAATACTCTAGCCCTTCCAGAATTTAGAGGTTTTCTCCTTGAGGTAGGCTGAGTATAAGAAATCATCCAGATGCAAAATAGCTATAAGCACAAAGGTATGTTGTCAGACATTTTTATTATTTCACCATGTTCTAGTACTCAACATCTACGAATAGTTGATAGCACATCTAGTTTCAAATAGGTTGAATAAAATACAAAAATTCTACTATCCTCTTTGGTTATTACTCCAAATCCAAAATCTTCATTTATGTTTGGATTCTCTCCCGATATCACTAAGTACTCATTAAATATCCTCCAAATAGTATATCTAGTATTCGTCATAGTGCTTATAATATCTTCATCTAGATGTGTTCCTTTTATCAGGCAATCTTATTTGTGGGTCATGAGTATTGATAGCATATATGTTTCATTTCTTGATACCAATCTTAATAATTTAATTTCCAACTTTGTTTTATTTGAAAGTTGTCTATGTGTGCAACAGTAAAGCTAAGAAGATGTTATGAATAAACTGGACTTTTATAATTTAGTTTTTCTCTTTGAAGATGTAAGTTGAGAATATTTTTTACCTTACAAGGAGAGTCAGCCAACTTTGCGTATATCTTCTTTGTTAACTCATACTTGCCTTGCGGAAATAAAACTTCATTCATAGTAAGTTCTGTATCGCTCAATACATGTTGTCAAGATATTTAGTGTTTTGAACTTGCTAATCTATATGTTTAATATAGTTACTGCCATGTAACCTTGAGGTCACGTATTTGAGTCTTGGAAACTACCTTTTCCAAAATGCAAGGTAAGACTGCATACAATAGATCCAATGTGGTCCCGCCTTTCCTTGGGACCCTGTCCTCACCAGGCTACCTTTTTAATATATATATATTTAATATGTATCTCAATTGATAAGTGCACTAAAATAGGAGGTGGTACAAAATATGGATACAAGTAGGTCTTGGATCTCTTATTGATTGATCACCATATGATGTATTAAACCCGTAGTCCGAAGGATGAGAGCATATTGAAATCTGCTCATGAATTTAAGTATTAATTTATGTATACTTATATATTGGTGTGCCATGGAGGCGAATCAAACTCACATTGAGATTTACTATCACTTGTTGCAGTTCATAAATGATCTCTCTCACATAATAAAAATTCACAAAGAAGAAATGTTATTATGATTAATAGCAGGGGATTGAAGCCATTTTTAAAAGACTGTAACCCATACAAAAATTTGTAAATAAGCTATAATATTCAAGAATGTCTATAGGACTTAATCATACTCTTAATGAAATAGTTATCACAAAAAATTGTAAATAAACTATAATATTCAAGAATATCCATAGGACTTAATCATGCTCTTAATAAGATAGTTATTATTTCCTTATGTAACCTTTTCTTCTAAAACAAGAGGATAATCAGTATGTGTGTCTCACATTAGCTCAATATAAATTTTAGTACAGTGACAAATAGTTGGAAAGGGAACTAACTCCCTAGGCTAATAAGCTCTAAAGCCATAAATGATAACAAAAGGATACAACTAACAAAAATTTTAGTTAAATCTTTTAATTGTGAAATGGATATCTTGCATTCTTATTGCATGATGGCTGATTTGTTCAATTTCCTCTTTGATATTTCATGATAAAATTAAGAAATATTATAAGTCTAAGTTCTGATTGGTAGCATGTTGATTATTTGTAAAGAGCACAAATTGGTCAAAAACATGGAAAAAATAAACAATATTTTTTTTAGTAATTTAGAGAATTTATAGAATTTTTTATTAAATTTTGAAGTCAATTTGATGATTTTAGGATAAAGTTGGACAAAATTGAAAATACCCCAATCCCTGGATTGGCACAAGTTATGCTCAACCTGACATGTGAACCAAACCCTTGTTGCCCAACCCAACTCATTGTCCACGCCAACCTGACACAAACATGACTCCATCTTTGGTGGGTTGTGGCAAGCAAAACTCAAGACTTTACTGGGTCAGGTTGCAGGTAGCTTAACCTATTTGACGCCTCTAATCTGGGATAAATAAGCTCCTAACCCCACCTCCTGCTCTGACACTAAATGTAGGGTGAAAGTGAAATCAAAACGCACAGATATAATTTGATGCATTATGGTTGATAAACTTAAAGTGAATCTCACAGGGAGGACAAGAGCACAAATGAAAATATTATTATGTAAAAGTAGGTTGAAAATAAACTAAAAAATATTCAAGGAAGAAATAATCTGAAATCTAATGGACTCAATCAATTAGTAAATAATTCGTAAGTACTAAATAAGAATGGAACCAAATTTAGTTAATCTTCTACCAAAGTTATCTCACACTTAAAAGTCAATTGTTGATCTAAAAACTATCAGATATAACCTATCCTCGTAATCAAGCGGACCTACCAAAATAAACTTCTACACAATTTAAAACTTTTAAAAATTATATTTTTAATTTGTATTATACATGTGGTTGTACATATAGTTTTGGGTCTTGACCACTTGGTTGTCCCCAACCACACTTAGATGTGAGACTGTTTGCCATTTAGGTGGGAGTGACAAAGGTACCCAACATTGCTCAAAGTTATGTATTTAATCCTGTATTTTATACTTTATATAACATAGTTATTGTCATATCAAGTCTCTAATTAACCCAAATTTCAAGTTAAATTTATTAATTATTTGGAAATAGACATAGATTAAGTTTAAATGTCTTAAATTGGTCTCCATCTTGTTCAAGTTCCTTTGCCTCAATTTTGGCTGAAACTAAGGTTTGTGTTGCTCAATACAGCTAATTCACAGGGGCTACATGAGTGGAATATGTAATTATTGTCGTTTTCCAATTGGTTTTGGTTCCGGATAGAAACATAACAAATTTAAACAGTCTTGGTTGACACCTTAGTAATGTGCTTATTGTCTTTATTGTCTAACATCCATAATTAACTGATTTCATTTAGACTTCCAAATTTTTAGTTTTATTCGTTTCTGTGGCTCAATTTTCCACCTATTCCATTTCACCTTAAGGCTGTATCCATGCATGAAGCTCTATTTTATTTTGTATGCTTTCCTTGTCACATAACATTTCTATCTTTTCCTGAAGCTACTTGCCTCTTGAAAACAGGTCGTATGGACCAGAGGCACTCGAGTCATCCAAGTCACATGTACAAAATGGATCATGAGAGGATGCGGAATAATCAGCAGCATGATCATCAGTTGAACTCGGGTGATTTACACATCTTGATGCACACTATTATGCATCATGTTTTTTACTCTGAAAAGTTGGAAATTGTCAAGTAACATGATTTTGGTTTCAGGAAATACTACAGGAACCAATGGAGTGAACCTGGTCACTCATTTCAACCCTCATTTGGGGCCATATAACCATCGATCTGGAAATTTTCATTGCCAGGTTCCAGTGAATGTGCAAGCTAATGCAGAAACATCTTATGATGAATATACACATTTTCCTTATGGTGGAAGCATTAGTCAACATCCACAACATACTATGCAGCATGGAATTTTGCATAACCAATATGCGATGGGGGATATTAGGAGGAATGCCAATCCATTCATTGAAATGGAGTATGAACGAGCATCTTATAAAAGAAAAGATCCTGCAAACTTCATATTTCCTCAAAGAGAAAACAGAAACAAATATTACCATGCTGGAAGTTCTTCCAATGCAACAACTTCAACTGAAATTTCACAGGCAAAACCTAATTATGATTCACAGTGCTGGCCTTGTGATCCTGTTAGTTTTATTCATAGCTATAGTAGTCATGATTCATCAAATTCTGGGAATGCTTCTCAGAGAAACGTTAGAAGTCGGTATGATACAACTACTCACTTGGAGAACATCTCATCTGGAATCAGATCAAGTACCAACTTATCTCATCAAGTTCAATCAATTACAATTACTCCAAATGCCAACATGGGAGGCCAATGGAATCATGATATATTTATAAATCCTAATACGAGGTCCTCTTCTTCAGGTTAGTTTAAATTCGAGTAGTTTAGTATTATTTGGCGCATAACACTATGTTCTCTTTTGAAAATGCTAATACAAATTTATGTTTTAATTGATTTATTAAATTGCAGAAACCAGCTCCTTCAATCATGATATCAACCATAGTTTGGTTGCAAACAGTGGCACCACTAACAATATAGACATTAGTGGAGGCTACCGCTCCATTCTGCCGATGCAGTATGGTGCCTCATCACGAGGTAGGATGGTGTCTCCAAGTATCCATGATCAGAGAACAGCTTACGGAGTGAATCCTGGCTGCATGGCCATGGATTTAGCAGTAACACAAGATGCCAGATTGCAGAGAGTGGAATCTGCTTTGCCTTCCATGCGTCGAACTGCATGTTCACTAGTTCATCAGAATAATGGGAGATATGGAAGAACAAGTCGTTCTAACAGAGTCCTTTCTTTCTTGGACGAGGATGCTTCTCGTATTAGTCAGATAGCTGAGGTCAGAATTTCAGTAACTTTTGACTTATCATGTTCTTTCAGCTCCAGGAGCATATACTTATTTGTTACCATAAACCTCTTACAAATTGATGGTGCAGGGAGTAGCTGTGATGGATCACTCTTCCTTTTACGATCCAATGCATTTTATTGATGAACACCGTGGTATGCGACTGGACATAGACAACATGAGCTATGAGGTAATTAATTGCATCTTCAATCTCCTGTTCTTTTCTGTGTTTAAAGTTCCTGTAATATCCTATTATTTCCTACAGGAACTGCTTGCTTTGGAGGAGAGAATAGGCTATGTGAGTGTCGGTTTATCTGTAGATGCCATCAGAAGTTGCTTGAGGGTGACACTTTACTGCTCAGATCAGACTGAAGATGACCATGAAGAAGATGGCTGCCCGATATGCCTAGTAAGTTGACGCAGAACGTACTGAATTTAAATCTGATACACTTTTTTGTTCTTAACTCTAGCGTCTGGTACGTCTTGCAAAATAGGAAGAATATAAAGATCGCGAAACTCTTGGGCGATTGAACTGCAAACACATTTTCCATTCCAGTTGTGTAAAGAAATGGCTGCTGATCAAGAACATCTGCCCGATCTGCAAAGCCTCTGCTCTGGAAGACACTTCAAAGGAAAAATTGAAATAAATAATCACACACAAAGGTCTTCAAGTCGTCACAATAACTTGTAAATATATCGTGTTGAACTAAATACTCTCTTTCACAGGGAATAGCAGCTTCTAACGAAGCATTCATTTAGTGTAGGAACATAGTACTCTCTTTCATAGGGAATTCTTGAAGTTGTTTTCTGATTCAAAAGCTATAAGAACCTTGTATTGCTCTTTCTCCAGAGATGTGGAGTGTAAACAGTATGGCTAGGAGGAGGATGTCAGAATTCCATAATGTTTATTGTACCTAGCGGTTCGAAGTGAATCCTCGAATTCTACATAGAACTCAGTGTTCGACAGAGAAATCTTCCGAAAGGGGATAACTAGTTAGAACTTTATTGATCGTCAAGCCTAAGTCTGTCTAAACATTCATCCTCTGCCATTTACTAGGCGAATAACTTTATTATTATTATTATTATTAAATTATTATTATTATTATTATTATTATTATTATTATTATTATTATTATTATTATTATTATTATTTACCAATTTTTATAATCATCTGACCTACCTCATCTTTTGTCTGCTTAAATTATAAATTTCATTGCTTATCAAATCTCCACATCCACTGGGACGAGAAACTCTTTTGGAATATGAATTTAAATTCTCCGATCCAAAGTGAAAGACCTAGAACTGCTTAACGTTTCCGCTGAAAGCATGAAGAACAATTTGGTAAAGGATATGAATTATAGTCCAATAATCCACTTTAGAATTGGATTGTCCGACAAGTGATTACTGAGGCATGAGATTTTGTTATATTAGGACTTTAGAATTGGATTGTCCGACATGTGATTACTGAGGCATGAGATATTGTTATATTAGGATGGATTGATGGGTGCTGGGGTGAACGAATCACTCCCTTAGATTTAGAACTAGATCAGATCCTCCCTTAAGCAGAAGTCTATCCGTTTGACATACGATTCTTGACCCACTAGGACTTTCTTGTCTAGCCGCAACTAGGACTTCCTGCTCCTCGGTCCAACCGATCTACTAGGACTTTCTGCCTAGTGTCTGGTCCTCTTGATTCGGACATAGGAGTCCTCATTTCCTTTGTTCGAGGTCAATATTTCACCCACATGGTTCGATTGTGTTAGGACCTTTGCTTTAGGCTAGAGGGGGGTGAATAGCCTTTCTTCGAAATCTTGACCTACAATCGTTAGCGGAA
>JBAMIE010174377.1:0-14441 GCA_037177295.1 Kaempferia parviflora | reverse complement strand
TTTAAAAAAAAAAAAAAAAAAAAAAAAAAAAGGGAAAATATAAGTATGGATGGTAATTCTAAGGATTAAACGTTTGATCCAAATTGAGGAGGGTATAAAGGGACTATTAATATCTAATATCCGATTTGAATATCTAATTAAATAATATATATTAAATAATTTTTTTTCTACTATACACTAATTATTTTTATTGATATTTGGAGGTTAATTATATATTTAATCTATTTTTTTAATTATATAGATATTTTTTAATATGATGTTAATTCTAATATATTTTGGGTGAACAATAATAGTTGAATAGAAAGAAAAAAATTATAAATATAAAAAATATTCAATCCTTTAATGAGTATGAGTATACCATCAAATATATAACATCTGATAGATATAGGGACAGAGAATATAAAATCTGACCCGAATCTAATCCACGATGATATTCTCTTTTAAATTTAAATTTAATTTAAATTTTTACCTTTCTTTTTTTCCTTTTTGATTTTAAGAAAATGCTATGCCGCAGCAGCACCGAAGCGTACCACCGGTCTTGACTAATTTTTACAAGGTATTCTTCAATTTCCAATTTTGTCTATAAATTATTATTTATTAACGGAAATGCCACTCTATTAATCTAAGCGTTTATTGTTGGGGTGGCATTCTTGTGGATAATGAGAAGAAGGAGGTTAAATGCGTGTCCGAAGGGAAATTATATAAAAGAGAAGCAGAGTCATAGACATTCCCTTCGGTTCTGCTTCCCGCGTCTCCCTCCGCCGCCTCTGTGCGCTCCGGCATCCGCATGCGGACGCAGCGAGCCGCATGGGTTGCTTCCTCGGGAAGTTTACTGCCGGAGACGTTTCCCATCCCGCCGCCGCAGCCGCCTCCGCCGAGACCCCCGCTGCCAGCAGAGCCACAGCGGAGAAGAAACCCGATTCCCTTGTGACCCATCTGCCTGTGGATCCGCCGCCTCCCCCTCCACGCCGAATCTTCATCTCGTACTCTCCTGGTGATTCTCCCGCGTGGCCTGCCTGGCTCTCCGCCGCCTCCGGGGACGCCCTCGACGGCTGGCCGCCTCGCCGCGCCGACTCTTTCCAAAAGATTCAGAAGGTGAGCGATTTTCGATCGGGAGGAAAAATTGGGGAAACAAATTGTCAATTTTCAGAAATTCAACGCGATTTTCCTTTTTTTATTGTTTTTATTCGTTCGGTGGTTTCTAGATTGGGTCGGGCACATACAGCAATGTGTACAAGGCGAGGGACCTGGTGACGGGGCGGGTGGTGGCGCTGAAGAAGGTGCGGGTGGAGAGCGTGGACTCGGCGGAGAGCGTGGGGTTCATGGTGCGGGAGATCGTGTTGCTTCGCCGCCTCGACCATCCCAATGTCATCCGCCTCGAGGGCCTCGCTGTGTCGCGAGTCCCCACCTCGCCCTCTCTCTACCTCATCTTCGACTACATGGAGCACGACCTTGCCGGTCTCACCGCTCTCCCCGGCTTCAGCTTCAGTGAGCCCCAGGTGCGTTTTACCCCCAAAACCCTTTCTAGTTATCAGATCCCATTCCGGTAAGAAATAGTTGATTTTGGCACTGGAAATTCCTAGGGTTTTGCTATCTTCCTATCGGCAGTTGCCTTACCTTAAACTACAAGGATGGTTCTTCTATCTTATTGTAGCTCGATAATAAGAAACTAATGTTCACCACTTGGTGATCTTATAGGGCTTTATTTGATGTTAAGAACGCATCTGAATGGATAGCATTTGATAAGAGAAAATTTTGATCAAAATAGCAGGATGTTTGTCTGAGTTTAGGTGTGGTATGGATTTCAACAGATGATGATCTTTGTGTTAAAGTTTGGATTTTCTGTTTATCATTTCATTTAGCATGTATTCTCCATTTTATCAGTTGATAACTTGATAGCCCTTTATTTCCTTTGTACCATTACAGGTCAATAATCTTGCTTGGGATTGGTTTTAGTGGTTAGGTAAAGAATTCATCTTTGATAAACCATGTGTTTTAGTCTTCATCGCAATAGTCCCTTGAAATTATTGACTTATAATATGTTGTTTGCTGAGATCAGTATTTGAATTCAACTTTTAGGCTTCTTCCACAATGAGCATGAGATGGTCCTTTGCCATTTTTTTTTTCTTCTTTTAAATAACAGACATGTGAAGGAATCCATTGATTCTTCTAGATATAAGACAATAGATCCTATCTACTTTGACTATAGAAAAGACTGCTTCAGTTCAAACCAATGTGTTTAATGAAACTAAATTTATGTTTTAAGGAGTAATCTACAAAAATGAGCTCAATTGTTAATTTTAGTTTCATAATTGAATTGATTTTCTCATCATAAACTTCCTAGCAGCTTCTTGCTTCTTAACCTTTATCTAAATGACAGGTCAAATTCTATATGGAGCAACTATTCTCTGGGCTTGAGCATTGTCATAGCCGAGGTGTCTTGCACCGTGATCTGAAGTGTTCAAATTTGTTACTTACCAGAGAAGGAATTCTTAAGATTGCGGATTTTGGACTAGCTATTTCTTATGATCATAACAACGTAAAGCCAATGACAAACAGAGTTGTAACCTTGTGGTACCGGCCTCCAGAGCTGCTTCTAGGTGCAACTCATTATGGTTTTGGTGTAGACCTGTGGAGTGCTGGTTGCATTTTGGCAGAGCTTCTTACTGGGAAACCAATTCTCCCTGCAAGAACTGAGGTTTTCTCGCATTTTCATTAGAAAATAATAAGAAATTAAATGTGGCAACATTATTATATTATCTTCTATTGGTAACTCCTTTTCGTGAATTCTTTTCCTGCAGCCTAACTGTAGAGACAGAATTAACTTTAATGTTTTTAGGATAAAGTCATGAATTATCTGCCAAGCTTGTTTCTTGGAGCTCATATCCATATCATCTGCAATCAGTTTAAAACATATTTTCTGTGGCTTATGTAGGTGGAGCAATTGCACCGCATCTTTAAGTTATGTGGAACCCCATCAGAAGGCTATTTTGAGAGACTAAACTTGCAGCAGAAATCTTCTTTTAGATCTTATGAGCGTTGTTTATGGGAAACATTTTCAGATCTTTCACCTTCTGCAGTGGCTCTTCTTGACAAGCTTCTTTCACTCGATCCACTTGAGAGAGGATCTGCAACTTCTGTCCTCAACAGTGATGTTAGTGCCTACATCTTCACTTCATTCCATTTGCATTATTATTAGATATGAAATCTCAGTAGTCACATGTACAAAATTATTCAAAATTTCTGTGAAACTATAATTAATCAGAGCCAGCATCTCTGGAATAAAGACATAAAACAGAAAAAAAAAATCAATTCCGCATAAGACTTGTTATATCTAGGGAGTGCCAATTTACTGACATGCCGATTGATAAAATGATTAAAGTTATGCACCATTTTCAGTGGAATTTTAGGACAATTATTTCAGTAGAGAACGACAGAGCACATTTCATTGTAATTACTCTGTGGCCTTTGTCTTGCAGTTCTTCAAAACAAAACCCTATGCATGTGGTCCATCTAGTTTACAACAGTATCCCCCAAGCAAAGAAATGGATATGCGTCAGAGGAAAAGCAGACATAAACGGTGATGTTATTCTCCTTTCCGCGTAATAATCAACTTGATGGACCAAAAATTTTACATATATTTTTTTTTTGTTAAAATTTTATGAACAGGCAACAAAATATCAATACAAAAGATGGTAAATCCAAATACAGAATCCAATTGCATGATAAAAAATACGGAGGACCAGGAGCTCCAATAGCCATTGCAAAGGTGCAAGCAGAACTTGATGTGAGTATTCTGCAACTTATTAAGCTTGAGATCTTTCTCTTTTATAAATTATTCATGAAGACTGCAATGAAGTTGTCCTAATTCACTTGCGTAAGTTGTATCCTTTTTTTTAAAAGAGAATCTATTTATCCATTTTTTGTGACTATTATTTGCAAAATTTCTGGGCTAAGCAGTGAAGTTCTACAAGGCGGACTTAAATTCATTAGCAGAGGCTAGTGAATTTTGAGTAGATGATTTAGGCATTAGATAATAGTCTGATGATATGGTACTGTGCATTTTTTTTTTTTCATATCACTGAAGTAAAATAACAGTAGAAAACAGATTTAAGCTCGCTGAAGAAGCAACAGATTAGGCACACCCAAAGTGCAACAAATCTTAGGACTGTCATTAGATTGAGAACAATGGTTAACTAGTCATAGAACATTGAGTTCTATGATAATCAGGCAGTAACTTATTTTCTATAAGCTAACAGGATTGATTTTGTGTTGCATCAACATTGTGAGAGTATTCACCCTTAAATCTATTAAGGACAGAAATTTAAAACAATAAGCAATTAACTTGATTCTCAAGGCCTTTTTTTCCCCTTATATTCTCATCAGAAATTTTATCCCTTTGTTTCTTCTCTCCAGCGTCTGAGATGGATGGCTAGTGCAAGTGCCACAAAAATAACCGAAAAATTCCCACCACCTCATCTTGACGGAGCAATTGGAATCACCATGGACTCGTCGTATGATGAATCGTTTGTCAGTATGGATGAATCATTCACATCAGCAAGGGTGGCACCATCTAAAAATGCTGGTAGTATGCATATAACTTCAGTCGACCGAACAAGTTCTTTGAGAAAGAAGAATGGAAGCAGAAAAAGCCATAAGATGGCTCCTCCTGGATTTCTCCTTGGAGCGTTTACTCCATATCTATTGAGCAATTTCAGAAAGCGCACTTGAGTACACACAGGCATTAGGGAATCAACTATTGCTCACTGCAATTTGAATCAATCCAGCTTTCATATATAATACAAGGTAGCTGAGGGTTGCTTCAAGTTAGGACATGTAAATTCTGCAGTTCTCCACCTCCTCACCTACATCATATTCAAGTTTACGACTCATATACAAAATATAGCATGGCACATACTGCAATCTTGCTAAGATGGGCGTCATGATGTACAGTTTATTATTATTCATAGAACATGATTGTTACAAATATTACATTTCCATTATAGAGAATAAAAATATAATTCTTCATCCTTGTGACAGTCCATCATTGTATGATGTCCTTTTAATAAATCAAATCTGATGGTTATTGTTTATTAGCTATCCAGGTCTGAAAATTACTCACTTGGAACTGGTTTTGGTTTGAATTTCCCGAGGCATTTTGAATCTAAGATCTAGTTTTCTCCAAATGTGTCTCCATAACCATTGGCAAGGCTTAGAACTCATGACAGCCTCACGACGATATCTTTGGTAGTCGTTGAATAGGATGCAACCAAACACAAAATGAAGATTGTGAACAGATCACAAAACATCCCAAACACACCTAAAGTGTCCTCAAAGCACCAAAGAACTAGATACTCATAACTGAATAGGGAAAATAGAAATGATGAAAATTAGAAGGTAAGGTAATAAGCAAGATAACAAACTTCACATGTGCACAAAAATGAAATGATATAAATAAAAACTGCATTGCATGAAAATTAACATGTGAGTGTGAATATTGACCAGCTACTACCTGTTAAAGTATAGCAATCATTAGAGCATAGTTTGGACCATATATGAGTGTTACCCCCTGCAATTTCCCTACTACGATATGTGTTAGGACCTTGTGAGCAACTTGAATTAAACTTGACGTCGCATCACATGCATAACACTTTGGTTTTATTTGGTATTTGCTTCTTAAGACGACTAATCCAAAGTAGAGTCTTAGGAGACAAAAAAACGTTTTACAACTCTTTCACAACCAAAAACAAAACAAATACACAAAAGCAAATACAAAGAAAGTTGATCCCTACTAGTTGCTTTAGAACGCCTCTTGTTAGTCTGAAATTGCACTAGCACTTCTTCCTCAAACCTCCAAGAACTAGCCCCTAAAATCTCCTTAAAATCCCTCTTTTAAAGCTGTTAAGTCGGGATTTATTTTTGCCTCTCAGTCGACTCTGACCTTATCAGTCTATTGATATAATCTCCGACACCATTCCTATCATTAAATGACCTATGAACCTTTAGAAATCTATCTATTTTTGTCAATTATTTGAACATCAATTGAGTCAAATAGTCTAATCAACTGTTCTATTTCTAATCGACATCAGTCGTATCAACCATCAGTTGATTGATATCATCAATCGAGTTGAACGCTCGAATCAACTTACTTCTGTTCGATTTTTGAAGCCGACTGATCGAAACACATCAGTCTACTGGCATAGTAGCAAATTACTGTAACACAGTTTAGGGTTATTGTTGCAACCATACTTTTGGCATTTTACGTTCATTAGTTGATTTATACACCCTATAAATCGACTAATACTCCTATTTCACCCTTGCCAAATTTGAATGCTCGCCTTGTTTGGCATGTAGTTGAGCTCAACCGACTAGAACTTTCTTTATTCAACATCCAATCAACCTTGACCTGTCGAGACTTCTCATTGTCTAGCATCCGATCAATCTTGACCTGGGGTGACTTCCTCATTGCCTAGCATCTAGTCAACCTTGATCTGTTAGAACTTCCTAATTACTTAACATTTGATCAACTTTGACTTGCGTCAAGTGTCTAATCAACTATGACCCACTTGAACTTTCTGTCTCGTGCTAACTCCATGTTGGACTTCCAACAGTCAAGTGTCCAATCGAGTGTCAGGTCGACTGTGACCCACTTGGACTTTTTATATCTTGTCAAGTATTCAGTCAATCTTTGACCTACTTGACTTTTCGATCAACCAACTTTACATATTGATCTCAAGTCTCTGGTTAACCTCGACTTACTTGACATCTCATTTGACCAATTAGCATATTGATTAAATATCGAAATCCTAACTCCAGCCAACTTGAGTTTGAGAGATCGATTGTACCAACAATATGGAGTGGAAACATGAGCACACTTTACATGGATGCAATTAACAAAGGTAGACACCTACCTGCTATAGTTTTATTTATAAGGCAATGGAAGTTGCAAAGGAGAAAATAAAAGTCAACTTTTGTTGTGAGAAAAAATTGTAAGCATGTGTTTGTTTACTAATTACTACTTTGATATTAAATTTTATATACACAAATTTATTGATTAATTTGATATTATATGTGATTTCTTGCAGTTATGAACTGGTATGGAAGATTATTGATGAAAGATGGGAAAATCAACTTCATCATCCATTACATGCTGCAGGTTATTTTTTTAGCCATGTGTATCAATATAGCCCAAATTTTGAAGAGGATTCGAGGGTAAAAAATGGACTTTATGACTGCATGAGCGAATGATAGATGATCGAAATGTGAGAAGTACGATTCATGCACAACTAGAATCCTTCAAGAAAGCAAAAGGGCTATTTGGTCGTGATGCAACAAAGTTAACCTTAGGTAAAAAATCTCTATACGGAGTGGTGGGATTCTTTTAGTGATGATTGTCCTGAATTGCAAAATTGGACTATACGTATATTGAGTTTGACTTGTAGCTCATCTGGATGTGAACATAATTGGAGTGCTTTTGAGATGATAATTATTATAAATCATCAAAAGTTCAAAACTCAATGATGGTCTATCATGTCTCTAATATATGGTATATAATATAAACAATATTTCTAATGAAATAATATAGTTATAATTTTTTGTTGTTTGATAATTTATGTAGGTTCATACAAAAAAGAGAAATTGCTTGCATCAGAAGAAAATGAATGACTTAGTATTTGTTTACTATAACTTGAAGATGTAAGGGAAGAAGTCTAAGGAAGATAGTCAAACTCCAACCACTCTTGAAGAGTTCCCATCTGATGATGAATGGATAACTGAAGCACATAGCTCTATAGGATTGAATTTGGTGGATGAAGATGATGATGCTAACATAAATAATGATCGAGCAAATTAACCTTGTTGATGATGTAGATAATTTAGAGGACACAGAGATCATCGATGCTCATCTAGGGGTCGAGAGTAACATATAGGTGATAAAGATGCTATATGATGTGATAATGAGCTCAATGGCACTGATGATTTTGATGTTGAGGATGAAGATGAAGATGGAGTTGATGATTTGGATGTGACCATAAATGATTTATCTTAGTAGTATTATTTTTTCTTTAGTTTTTAGTAGTAAATTTTAACCTTTGTTTCCTTTTATCAAATTTGGACAATGGAGGTTTATTTGGTACTTTGGTGTATTAACTATTGGACTATTTTTGTGTAGAATTTCAAATGTCATTTTAAACTTGAATTTGAAACGTAAAATTTGAAACTTCGTATGCTTTCATTTTTATTTTTTTATATGTGAAAAAATGTTGAAAATAAGTGTGTTAATTTTTTTTATTAGAAATGTGAAATAGTGATTGTTCTTATGATAAATATATATTATTTGACATTTTATAACTCTGTTTTGGATGATCTGTAAACTCTTACGAGCTTGTGAGTCACTAATCGAGTTGACACTGGAATCGCGAGTTTAACAACCTTGCTTCTCACTATCTAGGGTTATCTCCCCCTAGAATTATCTAGCTTCACTCACCAGGGCTCACCACTTAGCTTCACTCACTAGAACTTAGTTTCACTCACTAGGATTTTCACTTTGCTTTGAGTTCACTCCTCTAAGACCTAACGTTACCTCCCCCAAGATTTACCTCATGTCAAGCATCAGGTCACTTTTGATCTTCCACCACTTGCTAGTCATCTGGTAAACATTGACCTGACAATTTCTTACTTTACTAGGTTAACCTTGACCAAGCTCCATTAAATATATTGTCAAACAAACATCAAAACTATGTTGATCAATTGCACCAATAATAACCACGGTAGGAAAGCATATTCAATAGTTCTAAACAACCGGATGGAGTTTAGGGATGATGGACTGGTGATAACTCTAAACGAAAGCATTTTAGAGGGTCTAGGTGGCCGTATAGGGTCGGGGTGATCGGAGAATATGAGCGGTTAGAGCATCTTCTAGGCGATCAAGAGATAACATTATCAACAATCCAAGCAAAGAGGTCAAGATAAAGTTTGACTCTATCCAGGCATCCAGAGGGCGTCCAGTCGACTAGAGATGAATATTAGTTAGCAATCCCTGCAAATATTTCTTTACATGTGGATAAAAATTAGATAAAATGTTCTATTAATTAATTGAAAAAAAAAATTGGCGAGGTTTTCTTTTTTGTTATTGTTTACCCTTTCAAAAAGAGTCAATTAAAGATATTTAATAAATGACCTTATCTTAAATCATTGTTACAACATTTTCTTTTCATCATGAAACAAACACTTGACTTTAATGGAGATGTTCTAATTTTGATACAAAACTAATTTGGTGTAATCAAAATGTGTTTTGTTTTAAAATGAAGGATATTCATGAAAAGTGTGCCTATGCCTTTGTGCTAGTGTTCTTATATAGTGAAGAAAGACTTCTAAATGATGGGAGTTGAAGATAGTTTTTCTTCTAAATAAATCAAAGTCCTTGGAATCAACAAGTTAATCAACTAGCCACACAAATACATACTCATGTTAGTGAAAATTTGCCCTAAGAAAAACTTCAACTTCTCTCCCTTAAGAAATGCTTTTAACAAATTCCTTATTCGAGGTTGATATATGATTATAATCAAGCAATGAATTGTAGTCTTCTGTAAACATAGTTGGCATAAGTGTCTCAAAGTGTTGTGAGGAATAGGAGGTACTGACAAAGTAAAAAGTTTAGCTACCTCTTTGGCAATGTTCATCATCCTTGGAAGCAACAAGTAAAATGGGAATGAAACATAAGATGGAGAAAGAATCAAAGACATCATTGCATAGGTGTTACTGGAGGCGAATGAAGCAAAAGCAAAAGCCAAATCCAGATGAAAACAAGTTGTTTACTTTTACAGAAGCATACTACTTACTGACCATGAAATTGAATTAGAATGAACTTAACATGGGTTGTAAAAGCCAAAAAATTTCATCAAGTGAATCCCACCACCTCAACGTGTGTTGGAGGAACCAATAGTTTCTCACTAACATACAATTAGTATATAGAAAATTTGGGATAAACTAAGAAAAGTCTCTCTGTACACAATCCATTTGGGAAGGCCATTGCATTAGCTGTTGCCAGATTTATGCAGAGTCTGCAACCAAACCATCATGTATTGTTAGTTTTAACTAAAAAAAAGTACATAATTACAGAAGCATCAGAAACATCCATTAGAGTAGTTTAATAATCCAATCTATCGTTAAAAGCAGCAGCAATCATCAAGAAAAAAAAAAAAATCAAAGGGATCCAATTTATCAAATTATACCAAACACTGCCTTCTTTTTTTATTGATCATAAATTGTGATACCAAGCCATACATTCTGATGCCATTACTGATAGTCCGTATGATGACATTACTCACAAGTTACTAAAATGTGTTGTAGCTTGAAGAGATTGATATAGAACAGTTTCAGGTTGAATTTACACATGGATTCATACTTCATGCCAAGACATTGTCGCTTCCATATGATATCACACCTAGTGAGAGCAACATAGGTAAAATTGGACACGTTAAGCCAGATGACTGAGCATAATAGTTGAATCAAAAGCATGGAAGTGGCATCTCAACCTAACCTGTCTCTAAGGTTGATTCTATAGACTTGTTTGCCTCTAGAGAAAATGGCTACAATCAGGTGCAAATGCAATCAAGATGTTCAGAATAATACTTGCGTACGTGCACAAACTGTTTGCTATCATAAAACTTGAGCCATCAAAATTAGCTTACAATCCTTTTCTGTTTTATACAAGTTGAACTGTCTTTACATGTAATAGCAAGCTTGACCATGAAAAAACCTCTGCCTTTCCTTCTACCATCAAAACTTGCTGAACTTTCATATAATCATTTTCAATTTTTACCAGCTGAATTTTCTTTACATGTCATACGACGGTTGACTATATACAAGCCTATAACCTTTTCCGTTACCAAGTTAAAACTTTGATATCTTGTTATTTTAATAGAAATACAAATTGTATTTACAGGATCTAGAATAACTACTATATCTAAAATTTGGGCATTAGATTAGGTGGTCCCTTGGACTAAGTTATCTCTTCTGATTTTATCTAACATCAAATATTCCTTTCCAGAAAAGTAAACAACAAAAACAAGTATATTTATATCAGAATTCATTGTCCAAATCTTTAACAGTTAAGGATAAGGTCAAAGTATTTAACAAAGCCAACTATAATTTATGTATTCAAAAATATGTATGCAAAAAAAAAAAAAAAAACAATCATCTGAGGATAACAAGCGTTTCTGGGTTATGGGGAGTCAAAGATATATGATAATAAACAAAAAGGAAAGAATATAATTCTTATGCTTTGACATAAAAAAGTATTTTATTGAAATTGGTGAGGCTTATAATGAAAAAAAAAACTTTAAAAGCATAATAATTGCTTCCCTTCTTTTGTATTTTCAGCCATTGTTAGGTGGATTGATTTACAAGGAAATAAATGTCTACTGTTTCAAAGAGATTTCCTACTAGTTTCTCAACCGTCCGCCTTCTGTCCTTCCAATTGTTAGTTATTTTAGGTTTCTGAAAACTTTCCTTGTACTTATTGTTTCAGACTTTATACATAGAGACCCAAAAGTAAAATATTGAAAAAGAGCATATCAAATTGCGAGCATAGGTGACCTACATATGCAATTAAAATAAACGTTCAAAATAATGTTTCATCAAGTACAAGAAAATTTTTGGCACCAAGTGGATAAAATACAAGCAATGGTACTTGAACACCCTATGAGATCCAATTTTAATGATAATTGATCAAAAAATATATATTGTTTAAGTTCTCTGCTTAGCAATTCAAACATGAACAAGTATATCTGTTTATTACCTATAAAAATGTTGCAACATTTGAACAAGTACCAATGAGAAAATATGGAGAAAGGATGTGATCCCACATTCATGCTTATGCAAAAAAACATATAACTTTCAGCTATGTAACACCACTAACAGCAATTCTTGTTTGAGGTGGTTAATTTAAAAGCATAACTGGAAAGACAAAAGCATATAAAGAAATGCGAGAGACATTCAAATATTATCATCTCTGAAATCTATTAAACTATTTCCTTACCCCTGGCCTTTGAAGTTTGACTTACAGACTCAGAGCTTCTTGATGGTGGTTGACTAGGTGTCAGTGATATGGGTGTCAAAGGAGGTGAAGACATATCCGCTGTCATGTTTTGGTTTGTAGGAACTTCCAACAATTCTGAAACTGATACACTGGGAGATCTTTGGCTACTAGAGGGTATAGAAAAGCTCCGTGTCATAGCAGCTGGAGGTGTAGGTAGTGGAGATGCTGTTTGTGATGACCGCGATGGTAGCTTGCTAGTGGATCTAAAGTCATTACAACGGTACATCAATGGCCCTGAATGACCAACCAAAGATGAAGGCTTTGCAGATTGTTTTGAACCAACAGGAGGTCGAGGAAGTTCATGAAGTTCATTGATTTTTGGTGAGGATATAGAAGGAGGTGAGGCATTCTGAGACAACTTCTGAGCCATGCTAGGCTGAGGTGCAATGGTACGAGTTGGAAATGCTGGAAATACTGATGGCTTGTTTGAAGGTGTGTGGCCTGTCAGTGGACCAGAGAAAGCTTGTCTCTTGATCTTTTTAGCATCTGAAGCATTTATTGCAAACTGTGACATAGACAGCTCTTCGTGCAAAGGAGGAATTCTAAGTTGTCCACTATTGATATTCTCCTTCAGCAATGAATGTGCTTTAGGTAATTTTATAGGGCTTGGAAGTTGAAGATCTGTAGAATCTTTTCCAGACATATTTGGCTTCAAAGGGGAGGAATACCATAGTTGTCTTCTGAAGCCTGCAGTAGTCTCTACTCTAGATGCAGAAATTGTTTCATCAAACCCTGTTAAGGATGACTTCCTTTCATCAAGTGGTGTAGGGAGAACATATGTGTGATATTTCTTTGTTGATGCAGGTCGCAATTGATGAATACGGTCAGAAAAATCAACCTTCTTATTAGCCAAAAGAGGTGCTGACATGCTCACAGCCCTAGGCTCCTTGTTGAAATAAAGGTTATCTTTTTGTGTTTTATCTGAATTTTCCTGCAAATAAAAAAGTAAGTCATAATATTTGAACAATGAAAAATGCTGGGCAACTATCTATATATAATTTTGGCTACAGATGCTCAAAGTACAAATAAATGATAATAACACTAAATTTTCTGTTAGTCCAAGTGTACACCTGTGACACAAGGAGTTGTGAGTCCATGGGGCAGACATTCAATGCAACGTTTTATGCTTAAGCAGATTTTAAGCTTCATTGCTAGAAGCTACTTAAGATCCAGAACAAACAACTGTAGCTTACTGTGTTATACATGTAGTGCTGTTTATTTCTGCATATTTCAACTCCATTAGTTCATACTTAATAGTTGACGAGAAGAGCACCTAATTATCCACATCTGTGGTTTGTGGGGCTTTTTAAGTTTTTATAAAGGTCAATTAGGTAACATATACAAGACTGCAGCTTATCATATTTAATACATATGAAAGATACCAGCGTAGATATCACTATACTACAATGTGAGATGCATCTTAACCAGCTTCTCTTACCTTACACAATTCAAGTTTGATTTATGTTATGTTCTGCAAATTCATAAATTCTGTGAGTTTAGTGGTTAAGATGGTTCATGAGTCTTGAATCAACAATTAACCAACCATTCTATAGTATGCCTTAGAGTTAAGATCCACAACTTCAACACAATCTTGCATAAACAACAACAACCAAGCCTTAATCCCACTAAATGGGGTACCATACTATCTTACATGTATAAAACACCATAACTTTTACTCATGATCCATAAATTTGCATTAAACAAAAAGAATAAAGAATTAAACAATCTACATGTATAAACATTGCTGTAAATTGTAATGTTATGCAATAAAGATTGAAATTGAACAAGTTTTTAAAAGGCAATTTCATACTAACAATCCACCTACTGCATGTGCACATGCCTAGGTAGTAAGCAGGTGCCTACATGGTCAACCAAGTAATATTAAAAAAAATAAAGAAGAATAAGAAATAAGTAAAAAAAAAAAACTGATATATATATATATATATAGAAATTTTAGCCTGCACACACTTATATGCACAATCGTGAACGATAGTCGAGGTAGCATCCTGACACAGCACTGAAAAATTTATTTTAAACCTTCTCTCCTCTATTTCCTGCATGCAATCTCTCTCCTGCATGCAGTGCGGCGCTATTCTTTAAAGAAAAACAGCTCCGCGAGGAGAAAAGTAGCTCCCTTGTGGAGCTTTTTTCTAAAAAATAGCTCCCTGGTGGAGCTATTCTCTGAAGAACAGCTCCCTCGTGGAGCTGTTTTTCCAAAAACAGCTCCGCGAGGAGCAGCAAAGCTGTTCTTCCAAGAACAGCTCCCCGTAGAGCTATTCTTCCAAGAATAGCTCTACGAGGGAGCTGTTTTTCTGCTACAGAGTTGTTCTTTAAAGAGCAA
>JBAMIE010174361.1:0-14442 GCA_037177295.1 Kaempferia parviflora | reverse complement strand
TCAGCAAATATCTAACCTGATGACTGCCTTGCATCCAAGACAGCTAAGTTGTTTCTTGGCAAATTTCATTATGCCACTGTTTGAAGGCGTTGAAATAGATACGGATCTTGTATGACTTCCCTGAAGAAGCTCTTTACTGGCGTTTTTCAGAATAGGCTCAAATATTCTTAGGAGTGGCTGCAACATCAAGAGAACTAATCATAATTTGAGGGAAAGTGTCGATCACAGATCATATGAAGGATTTTCTTAGTCAACCTTGCTGATCTGATTTGTCAGATAGTATTGAGGGTCTATTGGAATATTATTCTCAAGGACATAAATCGGATCTTCAGATTTCTCATAGGCCTGTTCAAGACACATAGACACATCAATTAAAAAGATCTTTCTTCTGAAGGAAGAAAACACGAGAAACATTTACCTTGGCATCTCTTGTGCCTTTAATTATAACAAATGGAACTCGATCACCAACATTAGGAGCAGTTGCAGCATCCCTCTATCCACCACAATCAGAGCACCGGTGCTAAGCAATCTTAAAGTCTATATTGATGAACAAGATAGAAAATAAAAAATTGCATGAATGTAGTAGGGGCACCTAGTTGCATCACTATGATATAGCCAATATCTCTGGCCATCGAAGGGTATGATGCGGATTGACTTAAAGAGGTGACGTTCATGACCATTATAACAAGTGTTCCACAAAGGCAGCTAAGGTATGGGAATGTCAGAGTGGCACTTCAAATACTTGTTCACCCTTTCGTATCTCACATTTTGATAATTTGAAGAGGCATACTTATTAAAGACTTCAGCAGGAGATTGTCCTCACTGAGATAAGTTAAAATAAGGGATATTGCCTAAACTAACCCCATTTTAGATATCCATGCAAAGAATCTTACAAGCTTGAATGAACATTAACTAGCTTAAATTTTTCTACATTTTTTAGACAAGCTAATATTCCATTTATGAATTAGGCTCTCTCCTTACTAATCAGAAAATTTCATTCTAGTGACAGTTATTCGCATAAAACTTTGAACGGAATCAACATCAGTCCAGTGAATTTGTTGTTTAAAATTCACAAATTGCATGCTGGGCTACATTAATTTTTTTCAGAAAATCTACTAGCATCAGTTTTTGGTCAATTCATGAGCTAAGGACTCCTAAGCATATATGGTAGTGCAGCACGTAAGCAGAGTTTCAACCTACCATTAGAGCTGGAGGACTCTTCCCATCATTCTCTCATTTCCATGAGGTAAAGGAATGGTTTTGCATGCTAAAAGTATATGTTCTCAATATATAGATCTTTGTCACCTTTTTACTTTTTTACAAGGATAAAAATAATGAAAAAATCAGTTCTACATTAAGGCAAGATAACAAACAGATAAGATCCATACTTTTCGCATCTTTTCAGCAAGCTCAACATGTGCAGACTTTACACTATAATCACTTCCAGTTTTGGTCAGACCCTGCCAAAGAAAGTAGAAAAACTTGAGTTCATACACAAATGTTAAAATATAATCTTATATCACCGAGATGGTAATGTTGTCTGCAGTTGGAAATTGCCTTTGTTATAACCAAAAGAGACAAATCCACACGGTTCATTAAAAGATCTGAAATTGTGCTCTTCACATATTGAACTGCACCAGGAATATCTCGGTCAATTAGTATCTTGTGTAGGCATTCGTTTACAAGATTCTTTACCAACAAACAGTTGTCTCTTCTGACTGTCTCGATGCCTGTTGTCAAGAAATTGAATGCTACTAAATCATGTTTTTTCAATAACTATTAAATAGTTCAAATACTTACCTTTTGTGTCCATTTTGTCAAAACTATCAGGCTTTGTCCAGTACAATCCAGCATATCTCTTCTTGTTTATTAGCAAATATGGAAAATAGACCTTTTCAAATTCTAGCTTAATGGGCTTCAAAAAAAATGAAATAAAAATTAATTAGGACAGAGACTAAAAACAAAATTTGAGAATATACACTATAAATTCTTGGATGATAAATTTGCCTCATAGTAAATAATTAAAGAAAGAAAATAAAACGTGACTTTATGAAGACTAAAAATGTCGGCTAGGATATCTAGCTGATAATACCCTAAGTTTACAATTTCAGCAAGGATATCTAGCTGATAATACACTAAGTAATAGAAATTTAAAGAAACACATGATTTAAGACATCCACAACTCAAATAATCATGTCTCAACCCTCGGATACCTTTATGAAAGTTCCTGTAATATATTCTGATGCTTCTCTTCCTAACTTCATTGCTTCCTCTACAGAAGGCACACCGAATTGTACCATAACAGAGTCAGTGTCCCCATAAATAACCTAGAAAATTGATCATCAAGTAGTCAACTAAAGAAAATTTGTCAAATACTAACAGTATTTCATAGTCAATAAAAGGAAAGCAAATACATACAATAAAGTATTGAGAATCAGTTTTACTTTTTTGTTCAACATAGTTTACCAGTTAGCGAGGTTATGAAGTTTAAGTGCAACAATATTATTAACACCCCAAATTAAAATAATAATAATAAAATCTAATCATCATATTCTTGAGTATGGCTTCTGCAAACAATTAGGAATACAGGCCTATAAAAAAAATCTGTTTTCTGCATGAAGTAACCATCTCCAAGAAGTCTTCAAAAGTGGCCAAGGCACTGCCACTATACTCATCCAACCAATTCAAGAAGGTTCAGATTGACACAAGATCACTATTAAGAATATATGTTTATTTATAGATAGCCCAGGTCTTCATTTTTTTTGGGTAATCACTCCTACTATTAGACTCCTGGAAGTGAATGGCCCGGCCCCACAAACCGCCTACAAGGTAAATCCAAGAAGCGCAGGCGGGTCCTCGTAGGCAGCCCAGTGACACCAATGGTTCGAACTCCGTGGGCGTTCAGAAATGTCCAACATGAGTTTTGAACCCTTGCAGCATGGGAACAACCTTGCCTCTTACCACCGCACCATGCCCTGGGGGGCTTAGCCCAGCTCTTCATAACTTCTATTGCAGGTGATCATTTTCCTCTCAAACCCTTTTGTTATGGCAAGGATGTAAATCTTTAGTTATGCTGCAGATGTTCAAGAAATGTCTCACAAACTGCAATTCTACTGTATTCATTCTTAAGCCTCGTTTTTATTGTGATTCTTACCAAAAATATTCATTCAAGTTTCATTTATTAATGCACAAGTTAATAAATGCTATATGATGAACACCTGTACCTCTTAAAAGTTTATCAGTGTCCACATCCATGAAGCTACTATTCCAAAATGTAAATTTTCTTGTTTACATGTGCTCCAGCTTGGGTCAATCCCGAATGCTATGTAAGTTTCTTGCCTTCTGGATAAACTAGTTGTGCCACCAATGTTACTGTGGCAAAACATAACTGAGTTTCTATAAATTTTCCATCAGGGTTTAGTGTGCTTATAGAAATTAGAGTGAGAAATACCATGATGTCATCATTGAAGCAGGTAAATTAGCAGAAATTAAGCCAAAGTCAGCAACAAAGGAATAAAAACTGATAACATGTGAAACAAAGCAAAGCAATGCCTATATATAGACTTAGCGATGAAACTATATACATGTATCACAAATCATTAAAAGTTATAATCACGAGGTCAAAGGAAAGTTTGACTAATAGACAAGTACTACAAATTCTTTCTGCTGCACTGTACATGCTTTGAAACCATTAAGCATACCTCTGCATTATGATCATAACCACCACTTGTAGTAAATTTCTCTTCTACCATCTTCTTTGTGTGCTCAATCATTTGTCGACCTTCACAATACCAATGAGCAAAAGTTATGGACCACGAATAATCTTTCCACATCTTGCATTCACAATAGTCCTGGTTAGCAATGAATAGTAAGCACTTATTTAGGAGTCAATTGCATACCATAGCTTGTCACACTAGAAGAAATTTCTAAACAAGGTAATTGACCAACAGTAGCTAGCTCCCGTAAACCCATATACAGAGTTTGCACTTATCTAAAATGATAAAACAAAGGAAACAGTGAGCCCAATCTCAAACTATCAATAATTTGTTAACTTGAAACAAGTATGTCTACAATAGTCATGTATGATGTACTTTCAAAGCCAACTGGCGTCCATCCAGTACAGCCTTCTCAAATGGATCTTTAGCTTCCTGAAAATATAATATCCAAAACTTAGAGAGAAGAAAATTGGCATAATTTTATTACATAAGAATGTAAAATCAAACAAGGACATGAAGACCAGCTAAAATTCAGACATGAAGTTATGAACTAGTCAAAGTAGGTTGGCCAATAAATTTAATATCTTCAAACAATTTTGAAGTTAATTTTATAATTTCAAATCATACCTTCAGATCAGCTTTTGCTCTCTTACGTGCAGTCAATAGCTCTTCTAGAATTTCAGGAAGTATGCCCTAGTTTTTAGACAGAAGACAAACTTAAAACCTTGAGTATATTAGAAATTTGAGAAAATTGATTGAGCAGCAAAATTTCACCAAAAAACATACCTTTTGCAATTCAGGTTTGACAAAAATTTCACCAGATGGAGTTTTGTTTACACTTTCTGCTGGCAAGTTTAACCTATGGGCATCTTCTGATTTAACCTTCACAAAAAATACAGTAAAATCTCAAGAAAATTCAATTGAACAATATAATTTGCAAGATCAATGTCATGCTGTTTAGTCACCATGATAGAATTTATACCAATGTGCAATAACACAAATTGTATGCCATCATGATGGATGGATACAAAGAAGCAAAGTCCAAAGTTGCAATGGGCTTTTCATAAAAACCAGTATTTGCCTCCAACACCTACAAGTATGAGCAGAATTAGCTAAAGGTCAGTGTTCATTTAGTATTTAAATATAAAAATAGAAGTTATAAACATGCAGATCCTTATATTCTTAGGAAATCACAAGAAATTTATAGAAAACCAGAATAAAAAAACATCCTTTTGTTCACAAGTGATTATGATGGCAACTAATAGAATTGCAAAAGGTTCACATTACTTTTCCTGGTTTCATTTTCTGGCTTGAAAATTCTTTGGCTTGCTGATACTAATAAATTTATACAAGCATATGCTAAGTAGGCAGTAAACTGGAAAAGGGCTATAGTTACTCACAGTTGCACCTTCAAACGTTTCTTGAGCAGATCCTTGCCCTCTGACATTTGGAATAACAAGATTCTTCTGTTTAGCTTTCCTTAGGAGTTGAGAAAGAACCTGAAGTAAAGTCATCCAAGTTAGAGGGGGTCATTTTTATTATCCAGTATAAGGGTAAAAAATATAAGTTGTCACCTTGATGCTCTGGCCTCTTGCAAGTAAAAATGATATTGGCACACCAGTAACTCGTGCCATCTCCACATAGTTGTAAATGTACATTAATTTGTCCAGAAGTCGTTGTGGAAGATAAGCATCCTGCATATATAACATAAAAAGTTCAGCAACATGGATGAGAAAATATAATACTCCATAACTAGATCTTGGGGGGAAAGCGAGAGGTCTCAATGTCACTCTAAGCTTTTTCTAGAAAACGAAAAGTCACCCTAAGCATTAGAACATGAGATTACCCAAACCATCTCTATTCCTTTGTAAAACAAAAGATTAGATTCCGCCATATTCGAATCAACCCACTATTCAATATTGGTCACTTTCTATAATACAACTACAGTAAAGAACCATTATACCAAACTGTGCATCAACTGTTACCTTGATAAGACATTGCAATCAGATATAAGAAGATTGCCATGAAATCAGTCTGATATGTGTCTGCATGCATCAAAAGAAGTAACTGAACATGCGTCTTTGCATTCCATGGTCAATGTATTCAAGTGTGAATAAGCTTCCTTTGACTAAGCCAATCTCTTTATAGAAAGGACAAACTTAAATATCTTAGTTATTTCAAGCTAATTTTTATAGACATAAACACATACAACAACAACAACCAAGTTTTATTCCACTAAGTGAAGTCAATTATATGGATCCTCCTATGCCATTGAGCTTTGATCCTCTAAGATATCATCATCTATATTTAATTTTATCGTTTCTAACTAAGTCCTATTTGATCTCTCTCTTCATTGATCAATGTGCATATTTATCGTGCTCTCATAGCCTAATCATATAAATAAACATATATGTTTAAAAATTTTGAAAAACCTATTCTTTGAGTTTTCAGGGCGTTTAATAGGTGTAAAAGAAGTCTGCAGGCATAAATAAAGCTTGAACAGTAAAAAAGTAAAAGGGAAAGAACTTTTTGCATTCTAAAAGCAACGGAGGAAAATGTTGTGTGTTCATTCAAGTAATATTTATCAAATGAATAAGAAACTAATACACACCTATGCCATCTGCCGAGATCTAGCATTGTATATTAGCTTGTCGCAAAATCTAGTTTAAATACTACTAATTAGTTGCGCACATCAAATACATAGTTAAGCTACATGCGGGGGGCCCATGCAGAGTAAAATACATAGAGCAGTTTTATTTTCCTGCAACATTGGACACCATTTTATTAGCACAAGGAATACAATAAGTACCTCCATCAGGTATACCAAAGAATCTAGTGTCTACCTTGGCAGCCAAGATTAGAGACTGTTAAAGTTAATTTGGTAATCACTTGACCTAAAGCGTAGGTTTGTTAAGAAAGAGATCGATTTTTATATTTTTAAAACACACATTTACATATGGCTAGACTTACTGGGTGGTCTGATGCCAAAACTAAATACATATGAGGTAATATTATGACACTGGCAAAATTTAGACCTTAGACTTTGGCCAATTCAATTTGAATTAGTACGTTAAATTTAATTTAACCACTAATCCCAAAGGCTTAAACTGTAAACAGAGACCAATTTAATATTCTTAACAGAGAGCAAGTTTCCAGATGCAACCAAGCAATAGCAACTTTGCAAGTAAAGCAAACACTAATTCTAAGAATATCTCAGGCACACATAATGACTGAAGTCATTAATGAACCTTCAAACAGTAGACAGCCAGCCGTCTTCTGGATTCCGGATTACCATTTTGGAGGTCAGATATTATTGAATGGTGCACATCTTCTTTCTGCAAAAAAAAAAAGGTTATATGAGAGGGAGAGAGAAAACACTAGTGAGAATTCTGTCAGCAGAAACAGTAGCACACCACATGGTGGTATATTTATTTAAATTACTTGTCTTAAGAACAAATACCACATTAGTTCACTCATGATTAGGAAGAATACAACTGGACACTTAAATGGGAAGACACACTACAACAAGCAGATACAGTATACATCCATACAGGTGAAAGAGGTCAAAAAAAATCCCTAATTATTCATAGGTCAGGGGAAAATTTGAATTAAGCATTATTCCCACTTTTGACATTATATGCAATCCTAATCATAGAGACTACGAGCTTGCTTTTACACGTGTATTCTGCAAAGGATATTAGACAGTTAAAAATCTATCATGGATTCACAGTGAAGAATCTGTCATGGGTTTTACTAGTTTCCACAACGAGATAAGCATATAGTTAATATCCATGCTCCAACTTGAATGGGAGTGAAGTGTTAGATTAATGGGCTCAGTGATTAGTTCCCCATTGCTAATTATAGACAGGGTTTTTATCATGAGTCCTCTATATACTCATGTAATGATTATCTCTCAATGAATACAGTATAATATTCTCTTCCCCAAACTAACAGCCAAAATGCCATGCAATTTGCCCTCTAAATATTCATGTAATGATTATCACTCGATGAATGTAGTATAATATTTTCTTCCCCAAATTAACAGCCAAAATGCCATGCAATTTGAACTTCAAAATCAAATAAAGGTGTGTGTTTTTTTGAATGAATAATGTCTTTTTACCTTTTGAGTAAATCTATTTCCATTTTATATTTATTTTCAAAGTTAAAATATAGAAAGTAAAACCATCATAATTCATATCTAAGAATTGGCTCAAAGGACAATCTCCCTATATTATTAATCCTAAACACAAGCACCTTCAAAATGCAGCAATATTCACTTCAAACTGCAATTTAATATACTCACTAGTCAACCAAAGAGTGGCAGTTAAGGACTGACAGAGTATTATCTTTTCTTCATAATTTACAATCAGATGTAATAACAGAGGTAACAAGGTTACAAGGGGACCATTCTACTTGTTAATTCTTAGAAGGAAACGGAAATAGATCAAGTATCCCTAAAATTCTACTTTTTCAATTCTCCCATTTTCCAGAATATGGTGTCCTCAAAGAAGTTAGCATGGTTCCACTCATTATATTTTTGCAGGAAAGTGTATGATCCAATTTTAAGCTTTATGCCTTATTCAAATCACTAGTAGGGCAGCAAGGATTTCAGAACCAGCATAGTTGCTACTTGCTAGTCATGCCAAAATTGAGCTTGATTCATTTAAATTTCAACAAATCCGAGAATTATATTTTTCAATTAATATAGGTACTCAAGATCAAAGACTCATCTAAGGTTGAGTTTAATTCGAGCTGAAGTCAATTGAATTTAGCAGCCCAGATAATGCTACCCATAACTTTAATGGGCATGAAAAAAAATACTATATAGGATCATCTAATATTTAGAACCTCAAAGTGATTCATTGCCGGGGAAACCCTGGGGGATTAAGTTTGCTTATATGTATGTTCAGGAGAAACAAGACAATTCGTAAACAGAGAATGAGCTTATGCACTATAATTGAGCTATGTACCATTGAAACATAGCTCAATAAGAGTTCTACCAAAAACTAATGTCAATACTTAGGCTTGTTGAGAGATCAAGTTGAGCTCAAACTGGTTTTAGTAGCTTCCACTACTACGCTTGCTTTGTTTTCAGTTCTAATCACTTGTTATGATAGAGTTCTACCCACAGATGAATTTCATTAACAAGAAAGGAGGCAGCAGAAACCACAGGAAAATATCCTGCAGATCTCTTCCAGTTAATCTTTCCCACAGCTAACTGGTTGGGAAGAATCACCAAATAGTGGGGTTGTGAAAAAATAAATGTTGTGTTACACTATGTTATTGTTACTAGAACTAACATTGTCCACAATAAAGGTGTACAGAAAAAAAAAAATAGGACAGCTATGCACTACAGCAGCTATACTTTTAACTGATTTATGATACAAGGTAAATTATGACCCAAATAAAAAGGCAAAAAGTATACTCATTTATTAACTTTAATAAATGGCAAAACTTACTTGCTCTCCGAGAAAATGTGCTGAGACTGAATTAAGAGAATATGAACTAAGCTTGTAATCCCTTTGCATAGCCTTCAGAAACAGAGAGAAGAAGAAACATATCAATAAGACATTAACAAATCAATTATATGCTAACTCATATAAGAACCTGAAACAAATCAAACTGGACTCTTCCCTCCACTGTAACTTCCTTGCTCTCCCTCACACCATATTGCCTGCATGAATCAAAATTATATTGACCGCAGTACACAACAATTGAATATGTCTAAATTCAGCAGCTAATCATATCTTTATTTAGTATAGCCCAGTTGTGAGTTGATGCACATGGAACTTGAAGGTAGGATGCATCATCCTCATTAGTCCTACGTTAGTGATCCAATGTCTATATATTAGAAGGTTATCCTCTCGCAGCAGCCTAGTCTTCTTTGGATTGAATAAATTCCACCTCATTTCAACATGGCATATTTGAGCCATGATAAGAGTGAGGGGCAGCATGCTGAAACTAGGATGCTCAATGTTCATTTGTTCCGTATGAATAAGTGTGGTGAACCATTATCTCTATGTATTAGTGGCCCATTCCACGCTAAACTGACTAGCCATCATGGTACCATGCTAGCCCCACATCCTGGGTCATAATGGGCCTCGATACAACAGACAAATAGAACTAGCCCAGCACCTCTAAGTCATAACAGCCATGAGGGTTTGTGTTAAAGTTAGGATGCTTCATGGTCATTAGTTCAAGAAAAATGTTGATCCATTAGCTCTATATATTACAAGAGTCAGTCATTCCCCATATTTTTAGATCATATTCCAAAGAGCAAAGGCAATAAGGCAGCAATAATACTTACATTTCAGTCAAAACATAAATTCATTAATTTACTAATCTTGTGTTCATATGTATTATTTGAATCATGTAACTTTAAAATCATATATTTCCTTGCAAATTATCAAAATGCATTTTTAATACTTTTCATTTTCAACTACATTTATAAAAAAAATTAAGGTTTTCTATAAATATTTTAATTGTCTAGAGTCTAGACTATTAAGTTGGACAAGGGCAACCAAGATTGGGTCCATAGGATGCTTGAGTCAACCACCATCTCAGGCTAAGATGGCCTACGACAACCCTGTTTAGGCCTATGATACACCTGGTTTCTGACACATGTACATGCTAGTGTTGGTGGAAGCTCTAATTTTCCCTCAAAAAATAGATGGTATAGCAAGAAAAGGTACTCATGTCCAACCCTAGTATATAGTTAAAATTTACACAGGAAGTGCTGTACCAAAAATAAACAGATAATTTTTTGCAAAATCTGGTGTGATTCAATGCATCAGGATTTGGGACAAATGACTTTGAAATATGTAAACGCTCATTGTGCAGCTAAAGTGAAAGCCAGTAAATCTCCATTTCTTGAGAAGAAACAACCACAACAGAAGTGTAAATACTAAAGACAGAAAAAGGAAACAAAGCAATACAACTCAAATACTTCTTAACCACACCGTCCACAAACAAGCAGTAAGAAAAAATATGGTTTATGAGCACAGAACATATATTTTTAATTCATTAAGATCACTTATACTTGAACTGCAACACCAGTGAGCATGATGAAGAAAAGGCACAGCACTGACAGTTTTTAGATACAATCTACCTTACACGTACAACAATTCAACGAGACTTAGTTTACACATACAACAATTCAATGAGATGTGAAGTATGGGATACAAAATAATCATTCAAATTGAATATAATGCAATGGGATTGCTAGACAGACAAGTATGCCAAAAAACAAAGGATTTAAAAAAATTCACTCATAATAATATTGCCAGAAAGAAACTACAACAAAAACAAACAAAGCACACAATCTTAGCTATCTATGTGCCGAGGAAATAGGAATGCATAACCTTGATGAGAATGTTGTATCTCTAACACGTAGCCGGCTGTTTCTTATGCGACCAAGTGTTGGGAACTCACCTATCTTAAGGACTGCAGCTCTCTGTGACAAGAAGGAGGACAGTGTCCACATTTATCTTTAAGAAATCAGTCTGATATACATTTAAATTGCTAAAACAACAGGTACCTCAATAAGATAAGGCAAGTCAAATTTGCATATGTTATATCCAATTATAATATCCGGGTCAACATCACGAATTAAATCCTGCAATTGAGTTCATATTTGTTTCCTCAAATAAGTGCATGACAGCCACACTCCAAGCAAAATCCCTTAGTAGAAAGTCCAATGAACAATCACAAAGAACTAATCGTATAAGGAAAGATAATGCCAACATGTCAAAGTCATCTTGGCAATCCATATTCAATGAACTTTGTATAGCCTTTAAATAAAGAGCTGAAAGTTAATTACCCTCCATGCCAGTAAAACGTCCCTCTCCATATCAAATGACATCACATCAACTCCAACAATTGGAGAACATGACTTGAGAGTCATGACATTTTGTATGAAAGGATGATCATCTCCTTGAAGGGTGACTAAATTTGCAATCTACTCAAAATAAGGAAAGGTTAAAGGAGAATGAAAATCACATGTAGCGCAATTGCCCAGTGTATTAAAACAGAAGGGAATACCTGAATCACAGGATCATGAGTTGGCTCAGGAAAGAGTCCTTTACGACCAGCACACTCAATATCAAAACTTAATATTCGAAACGGAGCCATTTTTGAGTATTTCCCTTCAGGAGTATGACTGATCAGCTTGGAATATCTATTGAAGGATTAAGGAAAGTTGGGCAAATAACAGTATCATTATCCTCAAAATGTCTGTCTCAATTACTTGGAGTCAATCATATGAATTATTCCTCTATAGAGTTTATGTAAGGGTATATCACTATGAATATTTAAATGATTAAATATTTTTATTAGATGAACTAGAATTTTCATTGGTATCCCTCTATTCCTTACATCCTCCATCCTAATCAATTAAACAAATACTTAGTTTAATCAACTAATATAAAATAGTTGATTAGATCAACTTTTAACGGAAAAATAAAATAGTTTTCTGCTTCCTGTAGGAAAGGATACAAGCAATCAACTTCCAGTTGACAATAAGACATATTCTTGATCACCTTTCTATAACTTCCAGCAGGCACTTCTATCCAATTTCCACCAACAATATTACAATCAATCATGAATCGAAGTGCAAAAAGAATGTTGCTTTCGTATGTGTCAAAATTCCTTGAACCAATGCCTTCGATTGTAATACCCCTCTCGAGAATACCTGCCAAAATATTGTACTTTTAGATGTTGCCTCCTGTACATATGAACTCGTATATCCAGACGAGGCCTCTACTACATCATACTTAAATCACTCGTTTTATGCAAATGAAACAAGAGGTCAATTTTCAAAATTCTAACAAAAGCATGGCTAGAGGTCAAATTTCCAAATTCTAACAAAAGCATCACCATTTAGCAAAGAATCTGAAATAAGGGCAGGGGTATTTTCTTCTCTCGTCGAAGAGGCCTTACCACGACAACTGGCAACCATAGTAGGTAAGGCAACCACAATCTTAAGAAAAGGCTGAGACTGATCTTTCTGGTAACACATAATGCTCTTCTTCTGCACCAACTCAATCCGCTTAATGAACTTTGCTACATTGTTGTTTCTATTTGATTCTCTCATTCTCCCCTATATGATTCAGATCACAAGAGAAAAATCTTAGCTAAAAAATGTTAATTCAAAAAAATATTACTAACAATGCAGACATTGATTAATTATGGCCAAAAGGACAACAAATGGAATGATGATGAAATCACCTCTAGTGTTTGGTGGAAGCGGGAGATATCATCAGGCCCCATTCCCATAGGGCATTTTATATAGAAGTAAGGCTCGAAGCCGTGAACATGACAGCAGACACTGTGACCTAACCAATTCCATACTCATTTCTTCACTAAACCAAATTAGTCAAAAATTATTTAAAAAATAAAAGTATGAAAGCAGCAAACCCAACCTTCTCTCGTGACGCCAAAGATTCTGAGAATCGCTGAAGGCCCAGATGAGCTAAGCAACAGTTCTTTGTGGCTTTCCCCGATGACATAATCGATCTCAAGCTGCTGAAAAACTGCAAAAAGAAAATAAAAACTAACAAAAAATCAAACTTTTTACAACCTGGAGAAAAATGTGGTCGAGGTCACGAGTACCGATGTTTTCGGAGCCGGCTGAATAAGAAGGGGAGAGTGCAGGGCGTCTCCACTTTGAGAGGCGAGACGAGAGGGCCTCGTCGCGGAGGAGGATGAGGGCCTCCTCGTCCTCTTGGTACATGGTCTCATCCAGGAATACATCCTCGTCCATCATCTCCTCCTCCGCCGCCGATCCATTCGTCGGCAGCGGCTGCTGCTGTTGAGGGTTTTGGCGGTCGAACTGCGATCGCTTCGGCGGGTTCGGCGGCGTCGAATGCTGCACCCCTCTCCGCTTGCCGTTGCTGCCGGCCATGGAGACAGCAGAGAGCGAAGGCGACGAATCGGAGAGACGAAGGGGAAGATGGGGAAGAAGCGGAAGTAGACTGATTCCCGCCACTGCGAGGGTAGGGATTTATCACCTTTGGACACGTGCTATGCTCGTGTCATTGACTTAGCCTTGATTGATGACTTAGCCAAATCTCGTAACTGTCACGGGTATGATTCACAGCTAGGGCACGATATTACAATTTGATCGCAAACTTGACCAGCTGCCACGCCCGATCGACCCGAGCTCACAGTTAACTGGCCACGAGCTCGAGTTGCGACTCATGTGTTTAGTTGCCATCTCATAATCACAACTCGTAGTCGGACCATGACCACATGATAAGAAGGTAATTTCGTTGGTTGTTAGCGCTCCGTTAATTTATTCCCCCTTTTACACTATTTTATTATAAAAGGGACACTAATTAACTCCAATAATGTGTATTATACAATGTTTTAAAGAATATTTTTTTTATATAGGAAATAGTGTTTATTAATTGAAGTTGAAAATTTATTTGATAATGAAACGACACTAAATTAGTATAGAAAATATATCAAAATAAATTTTATGATTAGAGGTGATTTAAGTAGCCAAGTTATATAGAAGGCATACTCAAATTTACTGAGTTCAATTTCATAATTTAATATAATAATACCTCGTACTTTAACTATCGTAGTCATAAGTGCAAATAGTCAAGACATGAGGGAGGTATATGCTCAGGCGCACCAATAATTAACTTCTAGACCTCATATGATAAATTTTCATATTTTACTCATCATACGAAGTACTGTGAACTTACAAATATGAGTTCTATAC
>JBAMIE010174345.1:0-14443 GCA_037177295.1 Kaempferia parviflora | reverse complement strand
AAGGACGGCACGGGAAGCGAGTCAACGGTCTCGGTGCATCCGAGGGACGAGGAGCTGCGGAAGAATACACCGGCGGATGAGAAGACGCGCGCGGCGGTCCGAGGGACGAGAAGCCGAAACGGAAGCCTGCTCAAGAAGAAGGACGTAACATGAGTTCGGGTGAGTCCTATTCCGGATGTCCGATATCACCCAAGCGACCGGAAGCAAATAGAGCAACCGGAGATGAAATCGAAGCGCAAAGCAGCTTGCTATCTTCACTGTGGAAGGCACCTTCAGCCTTGGTCAGCGGACCGATTAAAGCGAAGATAAATTTTTATCGATGCAATAAAACTTTATCACCCTGAAGGCGCCTTCGGGATAACTTTTTCAGGGTCAATAAAAAGGCCCCTAGAGCTAGGGGTTCTACAACAACTGATTCATAACTTTTATAGTGTTTTCCTAGTTTATTTCTGAGTTGTTCAAAGAGTGTAAGAGGCTTCTCCGCCTACAGAGAAGGAGATATTTATAGTGAGCTTTTCAACCGCCAACAACCACCTAGGTTGTAACCACGTAAATCCTAGCCTTTTATTTTTTTACTTTATGTTTTTTAATATAGTTGTTGTGCTAAACTAACATCAAATCTCTGCTTAAAGATAGCTCGAGATTATTTATTTTTAATTGCAGGCTTAACGACCTCCTTGCCGGCCCCCAACGGTCCTACAACAAGTTTCAAAGAATTTTAGCAATTTTATGTTTTGAGAACTTACTAGTAACATAAAAGGGATGCTAAACTTATCCAACATTTAAGTTTAATTGGTTGTGCAAAACATTTAATTCTGATATTCAGGCTACAAAATTGGTCATTGCATTCTAACGAAGCCTTTTCTGCATAACTACACATATTATTTACCACACATTTACTTAGCTCAACTAGGATTGTAGTTTAGTACCAGTTTGAAGTGTCAGGGCCATAACTATTCTAATTGTAGGCAAGTATCCATATCCATCCTAGTCTTGATGAACTCAGGTTTAGTAACTACAATGAGCTTCGACGGATCACTGAAATTATAAACTATACCTCTCCTGTGACTTACTATCTAGGTGTGTAGTCCTACAGAACACATATTCTATACATCATAACATTATAAAAGCATTGAACTTCTGAATCAAAGAACATTGAGAGTAAGAATAACCACAATAAACTGACACAACAGAATAGAAATGGTTGATGCATGTAAGGCGATAAATGATTACAGATATTGTAACTCTGTGCAATTTCCTAGCTTTGGAGGGATGGCACCATACAAGCTGTTACCATTTAGAGCTCTACAAGAAAAGCATTAGTAAATGCTAGGTACTTAAAAGTAACATGATTAAAATAATCATAACTCTTTGCAGAACACGTACAGGAGCTTTAATTGATTTAGCTTCCCAATTTCTGGTGATATTGAACCAATCAACTTGTGATAGGCAAGCCTCCTAAACAAATGCCAGAATGTTAAAGTACAAGAGAAAAAGAACAAGCTGGTGAAGATTGATAACTGGATAGATGAAACGGCACTCTAAATGAGAGGCAACGAGAAGTCAATCATTCCCCTAAATAGGTATTATATTATATCAGGTTCAGGATGTTATTCACCCATTTAAGATGAAAAAGAATAATAATGGTTCCACAAACAAGTAAATAGTTGAGACCAAAATAAAACAAGTAAATATTCAAATAAGAACAATTTCAGAAATCAAAGATAGTTGAGCACACGAAGGGGTTCTTGGCTTCTGGTCACTGGTTTGAGTCATGGAAAAAACCTCTTGCAATGCAGAGTAAGGCTGCATACAATGGACCCAATTTGATACGACCCTTCATCAAGACCCGCATTAGTGGGAGCTTCATACACCGGGTTGTCCTTCTTTTAAAGATAATTGAGCACAAATAAGCTTGAAAATAATAACATTTGCTGCACTACTCGAGATGCTTTAGCATTTATTCAACAAGGAGAGATTGGTGAAGTTTTTCATTGAGAGAGATTAGGTAGTAAAATTGGACACCAAGATATTGTATGATTTTCACGTGACCATTGAACTATATGCAAATATTACAAGACAAAGATACTTAAAATATCCTTTATGATTAAGAATGTTTACCATTAAAACAATGCATACAAAAAGCAAGGTTTAGAAATACTCCTTTTGGCCGTGGAGTTTCAGTTTAGAATCGACTCTATCTGATTAGTGGGACCGGAATCAATAAAAAACACATTCAAAAAATATAGACAAAAAAAATAAAAATATTTACTTAATAAGATAATAAGAGATATATAAAAATATAAATAGCATGCATCTATATTTGATTAAATACTAACATTATAAGTATAAATGTCTACTTTGTTTTGAGTCATAAAGTTTACTTTATTAATTTAATTCTAATTTAATAAATTTCAATTCTGCCTAAAACTTTTAATTAATTGACTTAGTTTTAGTGGACTAAATTAATTTTAACTTAATTTTAAATTCTTGTTAATCTAATTAAATTTAATTACCTTAATTAATATTAATTATATTTAATCAAAATAATTTTAAATTTTAACTAAAATAAATTTTAAATAATTTATCCTTATTCATTATTTCAATCAGATTTAAAATATAATTTAAATTAATCTATTAGTAATTAGATTAATTAATTGTAATTAAAATTTGATAAATCATTTTTGGCCACAATGGTATAGTTTTAGTCTCATGTCGTTAGGGATGTACATTATTTGGTTCAATCTCAAAAGTGGCACCAAATTAAATTTTCAATTTAGTTTTCCATTAATTTTTTGAGTTGATTTAATTAATTTATCTTCCTTGTTTGATCTGATCAGTTTCAAACCAAAAACCCATAATGCTAATAAAATTGGATATAAATTTAGAAAATTACTCATCATGCTAGGAAATGATGCTTGTAACTTAAAGCGCTAGATAGTATTTTAGCATGTAACTTAAAAGTATGAAGCAATATTGAATGTTTCTAAAGATTTTGCAATGTTAATGCGCTATAAGATGTTCCATTAAAATGCTATGTTAATTTGGTTTGACCTAAATCAAACTGAAATAAGTCAACAATTTTTTTATTTGATTTTAATTTTGTCTAGAATTGGTTTGGTTTAAAAAGATTAAGATAAAAAAAATAGTTTATGCTAATTCGGTTCAGTTTAAATTGAATGAACTAGATCAATTCAGGTCATTTTTTTTATCTAACTCTTCGAACCGACTAATGCTGAGGTGGTCAGCTCAGTCCCACAAAAGTTTTCCACCTACCACTAGGTACATTGGAAAGAGCTCACGAAGGCCCGTCCAAGCAGCTCTTAGATTTGTCATCCCACTAATCCCAGAACCTTGAATGTCCGGTTAACCACTTGAGGGGTCTAACCGCTGCATTCCATTTAAGCCTACTGCAATTGAAGTTAATTAAATTAAAATTATAGAGTAATATGTTAAAAATATATACCAATGTCTAATGATTATAAGTTACAAATACAATAATTCCAAAATGAGTATCGTGCATAGAATGAGAGTATTAACTCTTAGCATTCTAATAAATAAATTCATAAATTTTCAAGTTCCCAGTTAAATAATGCTTTCAGGGCATCTGATGTTGGAACTAATTTCTTCATATGTCCATATACGAATATGGGTAGATATATGAATATCCATTGACTTAGATTGACGGAACTAGAACTAGTACTACAACTAAAACACGCATAAATCCATCCAAAACATGAATACATCTGATTTCATTCATTCATTGGATCTGGCCTGACCAATAAAATTATATCAGAAGAATGTATCAATAATTTAGTATACAGTTCATTAATAATAATTGATGTTCATGTGATGACTAGTGGTGAAGGCTAAAACCATGATCCAAAAGCAATTCATCTCATGTGTGTGTTCTTGGATTACAACTAGTCATGACAAAAATAAGCTAGATTAAGCAAGATTTCAAATAAACTTGATTTAACATATTACAACTAAAGTCCTTCACTACCAACTAAATCTAACTAATTTCCGGTTTAATTCTCTATCAAGCTTCCTTAGATGCTTGATCCTTTGCTAAGCCAATCTAACTGAATTGGTCCATATCAGAGGTGTCAATTTGGATGGGTTTGGATCGGATTGAAGCAAAGATTTAAAAAAAAAATCTCAACTCAAATCCGACCCGAACTCAAACACAAACCGAAAATCTTAAACCCAAACCCGGATAATCCGACCAACCCGATTAAAAAAGACTTTTTTATTATTTATTCTATAATTCTTCTCTTTTATCTCAATATTACATCATTATCATACAAACCATGATATTGATATTCATAAAAGCATCATAGTTTTCAAATAAATTTGATTTAACTAAAAAAAAAATTACTAAATCCTAAATTCAGGTCAACTCTAGTAACCCGATCCTAACACAACCCGAAAATCCTCAACCCAAACCCAACTCAAGCCCAAAACCACCAGCCCCAACCCGATATTTTTAGGGTAGGGTTGGTGGGTTGGATTCATTTTTGACACAAGCTTCCATAGATGGTTGATTTCAACGAACAATCAAATCAGCCTTTGCTGAGCCAATCTAACTGAAATGGTCCATATCAGAGGTGTCAATTTGGGTGAGTTTGGATCGGATTGAGGTAAAGATTTAGAAAAAAAATCTCAACCCAAACCCCACCCGAACTCAAACACAAACCGAAAATCCTAAACCCTAACCCAGATAATCCAACCAACCCAATTAAAAAAGACTTTTTTTTGTTATTTATTCTATAATTCTTCTCTTTTATCTCAATATTACATCATTATCATACAAATCATGATATTGATATTCATAAAAGCAGCTTAATTTTCAAAATAAATTTGATTTAATTCAAAAAAAATATCTACTAAATCCTAAATTCAGGTCAACTCCGGTAACCCGATCCTAACACAACCCGAAAATCCTCAACCCGAACACAATCCAAGCCCAAAACATCCAGCCCCAACCCGATTTTTTTAGGTTAGGGTTGGTGGGTTGGATTCATTTTTAACACCCACACATATCAAGCTTCCTTAAATGCTTGATTTCAACGAACAATCAAATCAGCCTTTGCTAAGCCAATCTAACTGAATTGGTCCATATCAGAGGTGTCAATTTGGGTGGGTTTGGATCGGACTAAAGCAAAGATTTAAAAAAAATCTCAACCCAAACCCGACCCGAACTCAAACACAAACCGAAAATCCTAAACCCGAACCCGGATAATCCGACCAACCCAATTAAAAAAGATTATTTTTTTGTTATTTAGTCTATAATTCTTCTCCTTTTTCTCAATATTCCTAAATTCAGGTCAACTCCAGCAACCCGATCCTAACACAACCCGAAAATCTTCAACCCGAATATAATCCAAGCCCAAATCTCCAGCCCTAACCCGATTTTTTTAGGTTAGGGTTGGTGGGTCGGATTCATTTTTGACACTCATACATATCAAGCTTCCTTAGATTGTTGATTTCAACGAACAATCAAATCAGCCTTTGTTGAGCCAATCAAACTGAATTGGTCCATATCAGAGGTGTCAATTTGGGTGGGTTTGGATCGGATTGAAGCAAAGATTTAAAAAAAAACACAACCCAAACCCGACCCGAACTCAAACACAAACCGAAAATCCTAAACCTGAACCCGGATAATCCGACCAACCAGATTAAAAAAGACTTTTTTTGTTATTTATTCTATAATTTTTCTCTTTTATCTCAATATTACATCATTATCATACAAACCATGATATTGATATTCATAAAAGCATCTTTATTTTCAAAATAAATTTGATTTAACTCAAAAAAAAAAATCTACTAACTCCTAAATTCAGGTCAACTCCGGTAACCCGATCCTAACACAACCCGAAAATCCTCAACCCGAACCCAACCCAAGCCCAAAACCTCAAGCCCAACCCGATTTTTTTAGGGTAGGGTTGGTGGGCTAGATTCATTTTTGACACTCATACATATCAGTATTAGTTGATTTCAACAATCATGATAGCGGATATGAGCATGTTGAACTAGATGTGCATGTCATTAGGTTATACAAAACTTAAGATATTATTATTAGGGAGCCTATAGGTATAGCCTCAATAGGTAAAAAAACGAGTGCCAATAAGTTTAAGACATTAATTATAAGAAGTTGAATTGATTAGAAATAAAGATGTGTGGGCTAGAACTTAGAAGGGGATAAAACAAAAGTTTACTAAACTAAAAGGTATCTCACTAACTTGGTTATTACTAATGAAATGACATTACAAAGAGCTTGGTTAGGGATAACAACCATTTAGTTTATAAAAATTAGTCAAGACACATGGCCTACTCAAACATGTAAAATTTCAATTGTTAGTATTTTACCTTTTTCAACGAATGCCCCTTCAGCAAAGGCTCAAGTACTCCATATCAAAAAAAAAAAAATTGTATGGTAATGTGAATATTTGTAAGGTTTAGATGATTGAACCACCATTAACTAGGAATTATTAGACTAGTGATCGAACACATATCAAATCAATAAGTTATTTACTCCTCTCATGTGGGAATAAAAAGTTGCACACAGCGAAGCTTGATGAAATGTTTCAATTGGTTGAGTCTACGTATTTAACATATTGGACTAGAGAAATAGGGCTTTGACCAGGATTTCAAATCATTTTAAATGAAGAATTGTGAAACCCCAGTTTAATCCAGATTAAACAAGGGAAGCTGTGGGCTAATGAAGGGATCCATAAAGCTTAGATCAGGCAACAACTATTAACTTAAATTTAGGTATCTTACGTAGTTGGGTCTATCAGGTTAATGAATCTATTCTCATCTGGATAGTATCTTATATCATTGAAGAATCATCTCCTCGAAAAGCATGTGTTTATTGGAACAGGATAGTCAAAAAGATGTGTTGATTTGCAATAAGTTGGAGTTGGAATCAGACACGTATGGGCCAACCAAATTACAAAGTACATTTAGGTTAAGTTACTCGAAATTGGATACAAATATCTGGAACAGATATGGATCTTGGAATCTGACACGACTGTTACCAAATATTTTACTCGTGATCAAAATCAGCCATCAGATGATGGGAAGGAAGGTTATAAGATTTTAGCCAGTTGACCCAGATCAAACCATGGGAAGGTGATCCAAATGTAAAAGTGACAACATAAATGAGGGACAAACACAAACTGCAAAACTTTACAAACAAAATACATCGCAAAGAAAAGAGAAGTACAGAGTTCAAAAAAATCTTAAACCTTCAACGTTTTTCTGAAATTTACTTACACATGAGTAACTCTCTTAGTATTAGAATCACATGTTACTCCTTTCCAATTACAAGGATCAGAATCTTCTTGTCTCCAATTGAGAAAAACACCATCTGAACCAGCAATAGCTGCCCTGATGCTAAGCAACACCTCACCTGTAGAAAATTTCAGATTAAATGTTTAAGCTAAGTTACAAGCAAGGAGTGGCAGTATAAAGAATGACCTCATACCATCTGGAGTTATTGTATCGCTCAAACTCATGCAAACTACAGTAGTCGTAACAAAGAGAAGCCATTGACATTTCATTGGAAATTGGCCCATTGATGTGCTCAGCAAGCACAATGAGCCTAGTTAAACAACTAAAAAGTCACCATCTGCTCCATTAAGAACACAACTGCATTTTATAAAAGATTTAATCAACAAGACTACAAAGAGAACTGCAGAGAAGAAATAAGAAAATACATTCATGAACAGCATTATAAAAAATCTTGATGCGTGGGCAAGCAAATAAACATTGAGTTATCGATTTGCCACTGAATAGAAGGAACATAAAGATTATTTCATCTTTTTTCTAAATAATGAAAGGAAGATCCCCCACATGGTCTTTAGCGTAAGCTTTATTCTATTTAATATAGGCTTTACAAAGCTTACACTTTATTATTTTTTTATAAAAACTTTTATATGAGGTTTCTCCACCTCCTATAAGGAAAAAATATAGTGGTTTTTCGAAGAATGACAACCTTACGAGTACATAGGTCATGGGATATGAACCTAGGGTTCCAAACCACATTCAAAGCATCGAGTTAGCACTGCCTAATTTTTGCCTCGCTTACTTCCACTTCACTCTTCCGTCGCACACCTACCTAAATTATTTGTTAAAATCTTAGATTTTGACTATTCACACACACACACCCAGCTACCACATACAATCCTACACCTTAGTATAGCCCTTAGATACAAGACAAACACAATGTTACTTGGTGAAGATTTAACCAAGAAGACTCGTCTGCAACCCACAATGGACAACCCTTAACTACAAGATAAGTTTTTAAAGTGATTGACATTGTCATTTGATGAACATTTAACTAAGAAGACCCATTTGCAACCCATAATGTACTTCCAAGGAGAAAGAGAGGTTATCTTCCAAGTGTCATTAGAGTGTAGAGCATCTATAATGATCAACCATCACCACCCACCCTAGATCCAAAAGTGTCTCTTAAGACATTTATAAAGACACTAAGATAATGTATCAGGTGATAGAGATACATATGATATAAAATGAGAAAATGGATAGAGAGAAATACTTACAAGTACCTTTTATGAAAGGTAATGAGAATGTCCAAATCAGAGGGTGATTCGGGGTACTATTGGTGCCAAGAGAATAGTCTCAAAGAAGTTTTAGGAGATGGTCATAAATTGGACACCTCCAAAGGAGGTGCTATAGATGGTGAGTCAACAATAGTGAAGGGTGAGAGGAGGTCCACTGGTGAGGTTAGAAAAGATAACAGATTAGAAATAAGAAGTTATGCACATATTCAAGTAGAGATAGCACAAAGGGAAAAAAGACTGGATCGTGTAAAAAGATTATATTTGGAGAGATAAATTCATATCTTGGTAACCTTTTTGAAGACCATAATAGCCATGGAAAATGCACTCTCCTTATTAGATATTTGAGTAGGAGAGCTTCTCAGGGAAGAACGCTCATTACACAGGCTGTCTTGGAGCAAAAAGCCCAACATTCTACTTCAATTCCAGTTGCCTACGCTGCTCAAGGGAGGTTTAAAGGAGGTAGAGTGCTATAGTTGCAAAGGATTCGGACACATTTCCACTAATTGCACCAAAAAGTTTTGCAATTATTGTAAAAACCAGGGCATATCATCAAAGATTGTTCCACTCGGCCTCTAAAAAAATCTGAAACTACCTATAATATCTCGGTGGATTCCTCAAATGCCTCAATCCGGATAGTCTTCTATTACTTTTGAGATGGTCCAACAAATAATTGTTTCTACCCTTTCTTCTTTAGGCCTTTGAGGTAACAAAAAATTATATCTTAAGCCTTGGCATTTTGATTCTAGTGCTTCCTATCACATGACTAACACTACCATACCTTTAAATAATGTTAAAAATTATAAAAGCATATCTTCAGATTCATACTGCAATCTTAATTTCTTACATATCATAGTTGTTGGTGATATTTTAGCCTCTTTAAACACTGCTTCTGTGTCTCCTAAGTTGCCCGCGAATCTTATATTTTTCAGTCAATTAGTTGACAACAATGTAATGTTAAATTTTCAAATTTTGGTTGTCTTGTGCAGCGATCCGGGAAGATGATAGCGAAGGAACCTAAAGTGGGACGTCTCTTTCCTTCATTTCTATCTCCCTCGCCGGTGACTATCTTGTTTGTAAGTTTGTTCAATGAGATAATCAGGTGTAGCATAGACGTTTAGGGCACATTAATTCTCATGTACTTCGAGTCTTGCTTAAATCTAGTTTACTTGGAAATAAAAATTTGACTTCTTCTAATAATGATTTTGTTGATTGTGCATCTAGCAAACTTGGTAAAAGCAAAGCATTTCCTTTTCCATTGCATAAAAATTGCACCACCAAACCTTTTGAACTTGTATACTGATGTATGGGGTATTGCCCCTTAATCTCTCATGAACATTACAAATACTTTGTTACATTTATTGATGATTCCATTCGCTTTAGTTGATATATTTTCTTCAGTCTAAAAGTAAGATTTTCTCTATGATTAAAGTCTTTCATACTTTAGTCGAAACACAATTTCTACCAAAATCAAAACTATGTAATCCAATTCAGGTAGTGAATATATGTCAAAGAAATTTCAATATTTTCTTCAAAGTCAAAGTCAAGATCGTCAAGATCATGCTTTTATAATCTGTTGAATACCTCCAGAGCTGTGGAAGGCGCCTCCAGCGCAACTCAAATAAGAGTCGAGATCGTCGCTGCTTATCCGAGCGGAGTTGCCTTCAGCCGTCCCAAGGTGCCTTCGGTTCCTCCACGTGGCAGCCAGCGATAAAGCTTTATCCCACAAACTTCATCCGCGCGAAAGCTCCTCCCGGATCTCCGAGGTGCCTCCCCGCCTTTGCACTGAGGCGCTTCTATCCACTGAGGCACCTCCGCACCATCTGTGCAGAGGCCTTTGGCCACACCAGCCGAGGTGCTTCCCTTACTATTGAGGCGCCTAATAAAGTTAACACACTAAAATATGATTATTATTATTGAATTTGACCATCTCGAGACTGTCTGGTCCGACTTTCGGATTTCAACCGAAATCCTAGGTCGGACCAACACCTACTGTTCCCTCAACGGGAACGCGTCCTCACCTACTCCTCTCAAGAGAGTTTACCTTTTGCCACCCGGTCCTCCAAACCGTTTGGACTTTTGCTCAACATTCAAGATTTCAGGACTTTCCGTTGGACGTCAGATCCCCGACCCATCCAATCTTTCACCTGGTGTTCGCGACCTTAGGATTTTTACCTACGTCTGTTCCCCAACCTATAGGATTTCCAATCTGATGTTCTCGACCTGCCAAGACTTCTTACCTAGCCACAACTAGGGCTTTCCACAACCTAGGATTACCTCCCCTGAGATTTTCCACTTGCCTAAAATCACTTAGAACTTTCCTGCACACTTAGTTCAAATTGTTAGAACAACAATAAACCTTAACTTTGAACCCTTTGCCAACATAGTTATGAGTTTATTCCTTTTTTTAGTGCTTTTATGGTATCAGGGCAGTAAAAGCATTTTTTTAGGAAACTCATTTTTTAGGAGTGAGCGGGATGAATGATTCTAACATGTCTTCGGACGTTGGGCAATCAAACCCCATAATTGTTCTGACCGCTTATGATAATTTTTTACCCTTGTAAATCACTAGCTTTAAGCTCTCTGGCTAGAATTATCTTCAATAGTCCAGATCCGTCCAACTTATCATTCGAGGGAAGGGTCGTTTCTTCTATCTCGATGGTTCTATTCCCAAATCATCTTCAATCGACCCTTTCTTTGTTAATTGGGACATCTAGAACTCCATGGTAATGGCATGGCTACTAGACTCAATAGATGACACCATTGCTGAGATTTCTCCTCTATCTGTGGCGAAAGTAATATGGGACGCAGTCAACTTGGCCTATTCGGATTTGGAGGACTCTTCACAAATGTTCAATCTGCGACATCGTTCTAGACGGTACAATCACTCAATATTTCAGTTCTCCAGCCAAACTCTGGTAGGAACTTGATCTCTTTACTCCATCAGCCTAGACGACACCGCCAACAACGAGATCTATAACAAATTACTTGCAAAAGAACGGACCTACGATTTTTAGACCGGACTCGATCCTATTCTCGATGATGTTCGTGGTCGCATACTACATTAAACCGCTCCCGAGTCTTGATGTTATTTTTTCAGAGGTTCGTCGTGAAGAAGAACGTCGCCGCATCATGCTTGGTGGCTCCTCCATGCCCTCTGCTTCGTCTATTAATTTCGATGCATCTGCCATGGTTGCTCTATACCCCAACTCTCGCGGTACTCGCAAACCTCTTTGGTGTGATCATTATAACCATCCCCATCACACCAAAGAAACCCACTGGAAGCTTCACGGCAAACCCACAGATTGGGTCTCAGGCAAAGAACGCAAGAGTGACAGATCCAAGCCTCCGGTTGCAGCCAAATTCAATGCAGCATCCTCATCATCTTTGCCCTTCACCCCGTCCAACTCGATCAGATTGGTCAAATGCTCTTATCCTCTACATCCTTGATGGCTCATGGTATTTCCTCCTCTACTATGAATGAGTTAGCCACATTGGATGAGTCTTGGATTATTAATACCCGAATTATTTTTTCTTCATACAGTCGATATTCTAGTACGTGTACTGTTACTTTAGTAGATGGATCTGCTTCACCACTAGTGGGAATTGGAACTGTACCTCTTAGTCTCAATCTTTTACTGCATAAAGTTTTATTTGTTCCCAAGTTATCATATAACTTGCTCTCAATTAGCAAATTGACTCGAAATTCAAATTGTGTGGCTAATTTTTCCTAAAACTTGTATGTTTTTCAAGATCGGAACTTGGGGAGGATGATTAGGCCTGCTGCTGAGGTGGCTGGATTATACTACTTTCTATGTCCTAACTCTCAGGCTTGCTGTTGTCAAGTTGTTCGAGGTTCAGTCTCTTCTCACTGCCACTACCAAATAAAGCCACTCCATCACCGCCTTGGCCATCCTAGCTTCTCTTATATGCGTCGCTTATTTTCTTCGTTGTTTCTTCCTTCAAATCACTTTGTGTGTGAAATTTGTCAAGTAGCTAAATACACTTGGGTTCCTTTTTCAATTCATTTATATCATGCTTCTAAACTTCTCATAGTGGCCTATGGGGTCCTTCATGAATTTCTTCAATTTCAAATAAAAGGTAGATTATTTCCTTTATTGATGTCCATTCTCGGGTTTGTTGGATATTTCTTTTATATGAAAAATATGAAGTTGAACATATATTTGAGCAATTTTATAACATGATTCTCACGCAATTTAACTCTCGTATCCAAATTCTTCAAATTGATAATGGAACTGAATATTTTAATTCTTGACTAAATGATTTTTCTTCAAAAAAAAAAATGGGTATTATTCATCAAAGCTTTTGTGTCGATACACCGTAATAAAATAGTGTATCTAAAAGAAAAAATAGTTATCTTCTAGAAGTTGCTCGCACACTACTTTTTACTAGCAATCTACCTAAACATTTTTGGAATGCTATTTTAACTACTTGCTATTTGATAAATCAGTTACCATCTCGAGTGTTAAAATTTAAAACCTTAATTTCTACTCTTCAAGAATGTTTTCCAAAATCTCATATCTATTCTTACGCATATTTTGATGCTCGATTTTCGTTCACATTCATAATCATCTTAGGTCTAAGTTAGATCATAGAAGTCGCAAATGCATTTTTGTTGGGTACTCTTCCACCGAAAAAAGGGTATAGATGTTATTCTCCTTCAAAAAGAAAATACTTTATCTCTAGAGATGTCACCTTTTTTTTAACACCAATAATTTTATTCGAGAAATTCAAAATTTTGAAATTCAAGATTACCCTCCTTCTGCAGATCCAGAAATTCTAAATCAGAAAAATCCACAATCACTTCAAATATCTCCACGTATCACTCTAGTACCCAAATTTGTAGACCCGTTGAATTTTTCCAGTGACTTTAGAAGAAAGCTCGTAGAAACCAAGTCTGCTAGATATCTCCAGTACCTCACCGTCGTCTGGCTCAAGTTCTGGTCTTGATGATACTAAGCTGTCACAATTGGATGTCAATCGCACTTCGTAAAGGTACATATCTGTGTACTCAACATCCTATATCAGATTTTTTTAGGATACTCTCATATATCTAAACATATGCGTGCTTTGGTAATAAATCTCTCAGAAACAATAGTACTAGCCATTATTGACGAGTCTCTTAAACACAAAGATTGGCGTACAATGGTCTATGAAGAGATCAAAGGCTTGGAAAAAAACGATACATGGAACATAGTCAATCGACTAGAAAGAACCTAGTTGGCTGCATTTGGGTCTTCACGATTAAGTGCAAAAGCGATGGTTCGGTTGAAAGATAAAAAGTCCAACTCATTGACAAGGGGTACACTCAAACTTACAGATACCAAGAGACTTTTGCTCCTGTAGCAAAGATCAACACTATTCGGGTATTGCTATCTCTTGCAGCAAACTTAAATTGACCACTTCACCAACTAGACGTTAAGAATGTCTTTCTCAACGACGATCTAGCAAAAGAGGTGTATATGGATCTGCCACTTGGTTGAACAAGAATAAAGAAACCTTAGTTTGTCGTCCAAAGAAGGCTCTTTACGGACTAAAGTAACTCCTAAGGCTTGGTTTTACGTGTTTTACAAGACGGTTCAGCAGCTTGGTTACAAGCAAGCTCACACCGACCATACTCTATTTCACCATAGAGTAAAGGATAAGATTGTCATACTAATTATTTATGTAGACGACATTATAATCGCTGGTAATAACCTTGAAGATCTGACATCACATTTCCGGTGAGTCGTATATACTCACCATAACAATGTCACCTGAATGCTGCAAACAGAATTTTGAAGTATCTAAAGGGTGGCATAGGGTTGATGTTCAAAAGAATGTCACAAGAAATG